>CAXDID010000938.1:0-186526 GCA_963988835.1 Hexamita inflata | reverse complement strand
CGCGAGCTGCCTGGCGAATGCTCCCGGGTTCTAAACGACCGACTCCGGCAGCCGCAGCCAAAAGCGCGCTGAATCGCCGGGCTGTCTCGCGGCACGTGTTGAGGCGGTGCATTCAAATGCGACGCGAAGCAGAGATCTTTAACGGGAGTTAGCCAGAGAAAGTAGCGTAGTCCTTCCCGCTGTTTTGGAGTCAAATGGCCAAGAGCGCTGCGGTTTGCGACGCGTCTGTGAATTTAGAACCGGCGCTCAAACCGGGCAGTGCACACGGACGCCTGTGAATAGCAATGTGGCCGCCCTCGTTACGCGTACAGCTGCAGATCTGCCGGCGTCTGCAGTTCTTGGCGTCGGCGAGCCGTAAACTGCGTCTGTGTCGGGCCCCGTGTGCGTCGCGCAGTGCGTCTGATAAATACGGCGTCCGCAATACCCGTGCCACTATCGCCAGAGTTAGCCCAGAAATCGAACCCACTTCGGCTACTCGGCAAGTAAGTTTGTGCGATCTAATTCGGTCGTTGCAAATACCACCGCCAAGACAACCTGTGCGGCGTGTGATTTATACGCTGGCCATTATTGGTGCAGACGGCATTTAGCGAGGCGGCGGTGCGCTTAAAATTCTCAAAGATAGTGCGAGATATTCGGATTACTATTTACAACGAGCTGGGCGAACACGCAGAACTTCGTTGCGGCCTTGGCCCAGCTCCGACAGCTCGCCTCTACAAACACAGCTGTGCCCGCCACACGCGCTGTTTTCGTAAGTTTCCACCGCCGATCGAAAATCAAATTAAGTTTCGAGAAAATATTAAATATACTATGTCACACGATTTTGTAACTCACATCCAGTGCAGCCGATTACAGCTGCGAATTAGCACAGTTGGCCCACTCTACAGCTGGGAACACGAAACATATTTTCACTTTTAGCTGGAAGTTATCCAGCTCACAGACGAGGGGCGCGGCGTGACCTGCTTTCTGGTACGCTGTCTCTAGCACTGCACTTTGCGGCGACGCGAGCTGACTGGCGAGTGCTCCCGGGTTCTAAACGACCGACTCCGGCAGCCGCAGCCAAAAGCGCGCTGAATCGCCGGGCTGTCTCGCGGCACGTGTTGAGGCGGTGCATTCAAATGCGACGCGAAGCAGAGATCTTTAACGGGAGTTAGCCAGAGAAAGTAGCGTGGTCCTTCCCGCTGTTTTGGAGTCAAATGGCCAAGAGCGCTGCGGTTTGCGACGCGTCTGTGAATTTAGAACCGGCGCTCTTCGGTCGTTGCAAATACCACCGCCAAGACAACCTGTGCGGCGTGTGATTTATACGCTGGCCATTATTGGTGCAGACGGCATTTAGCGAGGCGGCGGTGCGCTTAAAATTCTCAAAGATAGTACGAGATATTCGGATTACTATTTACAACGAGCTGGGCGAACACGCAGAACTTCGTTGCGGCCTTGGCCCAGCTCAGACAGCTCGCCTCTACAAACACAGCTGTGCCCGCCACACGCGCTGTTTTCGTAAGTTTCCACCGCCGATCGAAAATCAAATTAAGTTTCGAGAAAATATTAAATATACTATGTCACACGATTTTGTAACTCACATCCAGGGCAGCCGATTACAGCTGCGAATTTGCACATTTGGCCCACTCTACAGCTGGGAACACGAAGCATATTTTCACTTTTAGCCGGAAGTTATCCAGCTCACAGACGAGGGGCGCGGCGTGACCTGCTTTCTGGTACGCTGTCTCTAGCACTGCACTTTGCGGCGACGCGAGCTGACTGGCGAGTGCTCCCGGGTTCTAAACGACCGACTCCGGCAGCCGCAGCCAAAAGCGCGCTGAATCGCCGGGCTGTCTCGCGGCACGTGTTGAGGCGGTGCATTCAAATGCGACGCGAAGCAGAGATCTTTAACGGGAGTTAGCCAGAGAAAGTAGCGTGGTCCTTCCCGCTGTTTTGGAGTCTAATGGCCAAGAGCGCTGCGGTTTGCGACGCGTCTGTGAATTTAGAACCAGCGCTCAAACCGGGGCAGTGCACACGGACGCCTGTGAATATCGATGTGGCCGCCCTCGTTACGCGTACAGCTGCAGATCTTCCGGCGTCTGCAGTTCTTGGCGTCGACGAGCCGTAAACTGCGTCTGTGTCGGGCCCCGTGTGCGTCGCGCAGTGCGTCTGATAAATACGGCGTCCGCAATACCCGTGCCACTATCGCCAGAGTTAGCCCAGAAATCGAACCCACTTCGGCTACTCGGCAAGTAAGTTTGTGCGATCTAATTCGGTCGTTGCAAATACCACCGCCAAGACAACCTGTGCGGCGTGTGATTTATACGCTGGCCATTATTGGTGCAGACGCCATTTAGCGAGGCGGTGGTGCGCTTAAAATTCTCAAAGATAGTACGAGATATTCGGATTACTATTTACAACGAGCTGGGCGAACACGCAGAACTTCGTTGCGGCCTTGGCCCAGCTCCGACAGCTCGCCTCTACAAACACAGCGGTGCCCGCCACACGCGCTGTTTTCGTAAGTTTCCACCGCCGATCGAAAATCAAATTAAGTTTCGAGAAAATATTAAATATACTATGTCACACGATTTTGTAACTCACATCCAGTGCAGCCGATTACAGCTGCGAATTAGCACAGTTGGCCCACTCTGCAGCTGGGAACACGAAACATATTTTCACTTTTAGCCGGAAGTTATCCAGCTCACAGACGAGGGGCGCGGCGTGACCTGCTTTCTGGTACGCTGTCTCTAGCACTGCACTTTGCGGCGACGCGAGCTGACTGGCGAGTGCTCCCGGGTTCTAAACGACCGACTCCGGCAGCCGCAGCCAAAAGCGCGCTGAATCGCCGGGCTGTCTCGCGGCACGTGTTGAGGCGGTGCATTCAAATGCGACGCGAAGCAGAGATCTTTAACGGGAGTTAGCCAGAGAAAGTAGCGTAGTCCTTCCCGCTGTTTTGGAGTCTAATGGCCAAGAGCGCTGCGGTTTGCGACGCGTCTGTGAATTTAGAACCGGCGCTCAAACCGGGGCAGTGCACACGGACGCCTGTGAATAGCAATGTGGCCGCCCTCGTTACGCGTACAGCTGCAGATCTTCCGGCGTCTGCAGTTCTTGGCGTCGGCGAGCCGTAAACTGCGTCTGTGTCGGGCCCCGTGTGCGTCGCGCAGTGCGTCTGATAAATACGGCGTCCGCAATACCCGTGCTACTATCGCCAGAGTTAGCCCAGAAATCGAACCCACTTCGGCTACTCGGCAAGTAAGTTTGTGCGATCTAATTCGGTCGTTGCAAATACCACCGCCAAGACAACCTGTGCGGCGTGTGATTTATACGCTGGCCATTATTGGTGCAGACGCCATTTAGCGAGGCGGCGGTGCGCTTAAAATTCTCAAAGATAGTACGAGATATTCGGATTACTATTTACAACGAGCTGGGCGAACACGCAGAACTTCGTTGCGGCCTTGGCCCAGCTCAGACAGCTCGCCTCTACAAACACAGCTGTGCCCGCCACACGCGCTGTTTTCGTAAGTTTCCACCGCCGATCGAAAATCAAATTAAGTTTCGAGAAAATATTAAATATACTATGTCACACGATTTTGTAACTCACATCCAGGGCAGCCGATTACAGCTGCGAATTTGCACATTTGGCCCACTCTACAGCTGGGAACACGAAGCATATTTTCACTTTTAGCCGGAAGTTATCCAGCTCACAGACGAGGGGCGCGGCGTGACCTGCTTTCTGGTACGCTGTCTCTAGCACTGCACTTTGCGGCGACGCGAGCTGACTGGCGAGTGCTCCCGGGTTCTAAACGACCGACTCCGGCAGCCGCAGCCAAAAGCGCGCTGAATCGCCGGGCTGTCTCGCGGCACGTGTTGAGGCGGTGCATTCAAATGCGACGCGAAGCAGAGATCTTTAACGGGAGTTAGCCAGAGAAAGTAGCGTAGTCCTTCCCGCTGTTTTGGAGTCAAATGGCCAAGAGCGCTGCGGTTTGCGACGCGTCTGTGAATTTAGAACCGGCGCTCAAACCGGAGCAGTGCACACGGACGCCTGTGAATAGCAATGTGGCCGCCCTCGTTACGCGTACAGCTGCAGATCTTCCGGCGTCTGCAGTTCTTGGCGTCGGCGAGCCGTAAACTGCGTCTGTGTCGGGCCCCGTGTGCGTCGCGCAGTGCGTCTGATAAATACGGCGTCCGCAATACCCGTGCCACTATCGCCAGAGTTAGCCCAGAAATCGAACCCACTTCGGCTACTCGGCAAGTAAGTTTGTGCGATCTAATTCGGTCGTTGCAAATACCACCGCCAAGACAACCTGTGCGGCGTGTGATTTAGACGCTGGCCAACATTGGTGCAGACGCCACTTAGCGAGGCGGCGGTGCGCTTAAAATTCTCAAAGATAGTACGAGATATTCGGATTACTATTTACAACGAGCTGGGCGAACACGCAGAACTTCGTTGCGGCCTTGGCCCAGCTCAGACAGCTCGCCTCTACAAACACAGCGGTGCCCGCCACACGCGCTGTTTTCGTAAGTTTCCACCGCCGATCGAAAATCAAATTAAGTTTCGAGAAAATATTAAATATACTATGTCACACGATTTTGTAACTCACATCCAGGGCAGCCGATTACAGCTGCGAATTTGCACAGTTGGCCCACTCTACAGCTGGGAACACGAAACATATTTTCACTTTTAGCTGGAAGTTATCCAGCTCACAGACGAGGGGCGCGGCGTGACCTGCTTTCTGGTACGCTGTCTCTAGCACTGCACTTTGCGGCGACGCGAGCTGACTGGCGAGTGCTCCCGGGTTCTAAACGACCGACTCCGGCAGCCGCAGCCAAAAGCGCGCTGAATCGCCGGGCTGTCTCGCGGCACGTGTTGAGGCGGTGCATTCAAATGCGACGCGAAGCAGAGATCTTTAACGGGAGTTAGCCAGAGAAAGTAGCGTGGTCCTTCCCGCTGTTTTGGAGTCTAATGGCCAAGAGCGCTGCGGTTTGCGACGCGTCTGTGAATTTAGAACCGGCGCTCAAACCGGGGCAGTGCACACGGACGCCTGTGAATAGCAATGTGGCCGCCCTCGTTACGCGTACAGCTGCAGATCTTCCGGCGTCTGCAGTTCTTGGCGTCGGCGAGCCGTAAACTGCGTCTGTGTCGGGCCCCGTGTGCGTCGCGCAGTGCGTCTGATAAATACGGCGTCCGCAATACCCGTGCTACTATCGCCAGAGTTAGCCCAGAAATCGAACCCACTTCGGCTACTCGGCAAGTAAGTTTGTGCGATCTAATTCGGTCGTTGCAAATACCACCGCCAAGACAACCTGTGCGGCGTGTGATTTATACGCTGGCCATTATTGGTGCAGACGGCATTTAGCGAGGCGGCGGGCGCTTAAAATTCTCAAAGATAGTGCGAGATATTCGGATTACTATTTACGACGGGCTGGGCGAACACGCAGAACTTCGTTGCGGCCTTGGCCCAGCTCCGACAGCTCGCCTCTACAAACACAGCTGTGCCCGCCACACGCGCTGTTTTCGTAAGTTTCCACCGCCGATCGAAAATCAAATTAAGTTTCGAGAAAATATTGGGACATACTATGTCACACGATTTTGTAACTCACATCCAGGGCAGCCGATTACAGCTGCGAATTTGCACAGTTGGCCCACTCTTTACAGCTGGGAACACGAAACATATTTCACTTTTTTAGCCGGAAGTTATCCAGCTCACAGACGAGGGGCGCGGCGTGACTCCGCTTTCGCACGCTGTCTCTAGCACTGTACCTTGCGGCGACGCGAGCTGACTGGCGAGTGCTCCCGGGTTCTAAACGACCGACTCCGGCAGCCGCAGCCAAAAGCGCGCTGAATCGCCGGGCTGTCTCGCGGCACGTGTTGAGGCGGTGATTCAAATGCGACGCGAAGCAGAGATCTTTAACGGAGTTAGCCAGAGAAAGTAGCGTGGTCCTTCCTGCCGTTTTGGAGTCAAATGGCCAAGAGCGCTGCGGTTTGCGGCGCGTCCGAGAATTTAGAACCGGCGCTCATACAGCGGCAATGCACACGGACGCCTGCAAACAGTACTGTGACCGCCCCTCATTACGCGTACAGCTGCAGGTCTTCCGGCGTCTGCCGTTCTTGGCCTCAGCGAGCCGTAAACTGCGTCTGTGCCGGGCCCAGTGTGCGTCGCGCAGTGCGTCTGATAAACAAGGCGCCCGCAATGCCCATGTTACCACCGCCAAAGCTAGCCCAGAAATCGAACCCACTTCGCTATTCGGCAAGTAAGTTTGTGCCGATCTAATTCGGTCGTCGCAAATACCACCGCCAAGACAGCCGGTGCGGCGTGTGATTAAGACGCTGGCCATAATTGGTGCAGACGCCGCTGAGCGAGGCAGCGGTGCGAGTTAAATTCTCAAAGATAGCGCGAGATACTCTGAGAACTGTTTACAACGAGCTGGGCGAACATGCGGAACTGCGTTGCGGTTTTGGCCCAGCGCTCCGACAGCTTTGCCTCTATTAAACACAGCGGTGTGCCTTCCACGCGTTGTTTCGTAAGTTTCCACCGCTGATCGAAAATCAAATTAAGTTTCGAGAAAATATTAAATATACTATGTCACACGATTTTGTAACTCACATCCAGGGCAGCCGATTACAGCTGCGAATTTGCACATTTGGCCCACTCTACAGCTGGGAACACGAAACATATTTTCACTTTTAGCTGGAAGTTATCCAGCTCACAGACGAGGGGCGCGGCGTGACCTGCTTTCTGGTACGCTGTCCATAGCACTGCACTTTGCGGCGACGCGAGCTGACTGGCGAATGCTCCCGGGTTCTAAACGACCGACTCCGGCAGCCGCAGCCAAAAGCGCGCTGAATCGCCGGGCTGTCTCGCGGCACGTGTTGAGGCGGTGCATTCAAATGCGACGCGAAGCAGAGATCTTTAACGGGAGTTAGCCAGAGAAAGTAGCGTAGTCCTTCCCGCTGTTTTGGAGTCAAATGGCCAAGAGCGCTGCGGTTTGCGACGCGTCTGTGAATTTAGAACCGGCGCTCAAACCGGGGCAGTGCACACGGACGCCTGTGAATAGCAATGTGGCCGCCCTCGTTACGCGTACAGCTGCAGATCTGCCGGCGTCTGCAGTTCTTGGCGTCGGCGAGCCGTAAACTGCGTCTGTGTCGGGCCCCGTGTGCGTCGCGCAGTGCGTCTGATAAATACGGCGTCCGCAATACCCGTGCCACTATCGCCAGAGTTAGCCCAGAAATCGAACCCACTTCGGCTACTCGGCAAGTAAGTTTGTGCGATCTAATTCGGTCGTTGCAAATACCACCGCCAAGACAACCTGTGCGGCGTGTGATTTATACGCTGGCCAACATTGGTGCAGACGGCATTTAGCGAGGCGGCGGTGCGCTTAAAATTCTCAAAGATAGTACGAGATATTCGGATTACTATTTACAACGAGCTGGGCGAACACGCAGAACTTCGTTGCGGCCTTGGCCTAGCTCAGACAGCTCGCCTCTACAAACACAGCTGTGCCCGCCACACGCGCTGTTTTCGTAAGTTTCCACCGCCGATCGAAAATCAAATTAAGTTTCGAGAAAATATTAAATATACTATGTCACACGATTTTGTAACTCACATCCAGTGCAGCCGATTACAGCTGCGAATCAGCACAGTTGGCCCACTCTGCAGCTGGGAACACGAAACATATTTTCACTTTTAGCCGGAAGTTATCCAGCTCACAGACGAGGGGCGCGGCGTGACCTGCTTTCTGGTACGCTGTCTCTAGCACTGCACTTTGCGGCGACGCGAGCTGACTGGCGAGTGCTCCCGGGTTCTAAACGACCGACTCCGGCAGCCGCAGCCAAAAGCGCGCTGAATCGCCGGGCTGTCTCGCGGCACGTGTTGAGGCGGTGCATTCAAATGCGACGCGAAGCAGAGATCTTTAACAGGAGTTAGCCAGAGAAAGTAGCGTGGTCCTTCCCGCTGTTTTGGAGTCAAATGGCCAAGAGCGCTGCGGTTTGCGACGCGTCTGTGAATTTAGAACCGGCGCTCAAACCGGGCAGTGCACACGGACGCCTGTGAATAGCGATGTGGCCGCCCTCGTTACGCGTACAGCTGCAGATCTGCCGGCGTCTGCAGTTCTTGGCGTCGGCGAGCCGTAAACTGCGTCTGTGTCGGGCCCCGTGTGCTTCGCGCAGTGCGTCTGATAAATACGGCGTCCGCAATACCCGTGCCACTATCGCCAGAGTTAGCCCAGAAATCGAACCCACTTCGGCTACTCGGCAAGTAAGTTTGTGCGATCTAATTCGGTCGTTGCAAATACCACCGCCAAGACAACCTGTGCGGCGTGTGATTTAGACGCTGGCCAACATTGGTGCAGACGCCACTTAGCGAGGCGGCGGTGCGCTTAAAATTCTCAAAGATAGTACGAGATATTCGGATTACTATTTACAACGAGCTGGGCGAACACGCAGAACTTCGTTGCGGCCTTGGCCCAGCTCAGACAGCTCGCCTCTACAAACACAGCTGTGCCCGCCACACGCGCTGTTTTCGTAAGTTTCCACCGCCGATCGAAAATCAAATTAAGTTTCGAGAAAATATTAAATATACTATGTCACACGATTTTGTAACTCACATCCAGGGCAGCCGATTACAGCTGCGAATCAGCACAGTTGGCCCACTCTGCAGCTGGGAACACGAAACATATTTTCACTTTTAGCTGGAAGTTATCCAGCTCACAGGCGAGGGGCGCGCGCGACCTGCTTTCTGGTACGCTGTCCATAGCGCTGCTAATACGGCGCCCGAAGACCTTTTTACTAACCCATTGTAAATCATTTAATATCGTATTATATGTTATTCATTATCATAACTATATTTGTTCAATTTAGCCTATTATATTTTGGAACATTCAAAATTTCAAAAATTACCACTCCTAACTACAGAATTTAAATGCAAAGTTTTGAATAACAAAAATATACAAAAGATACCTCGTGTGCGAAAAAGAATTCAAATAATATTTTTGAGTGTATGCTGCAATATTTAGCTAAATAATAGGAGCTTATCAAACCAGTGAATGATTAAGCAATAAGTTTAAAAGAGATAATTAATTTATATAGTAATGATGCTTCTTACAATAAAATGGTGTTAAAAACTGCAATGACGATTTAAAAATCGAAGTTAGATGAGGTATAGTAGTATAATACACTTATTGTTAGGTAAAATACAATGTAACATGACTAATTAAGCAAAATGAAATAAGATAGTATTTCAATACATTCAAATGAAACAAAGCAAAGCATTTCAGCTCACATCATATCAGATAAATAAGATCAATCTAATCTTTCGGTTACTCAGCTTTAAACTGAAAATATTAAGAGTTAAATATCTTCAAAACAATGTAAATAATCTCCATTTAAACCTCAAGTTAAATAGCAATTTGATTTAGTTTCATAGGAAATTGGTCACAATATATTTGAAGGATATTAAAAAATGAAAATCGAATCAGATTCAACAGACTCAAATATTTTTTATATTCTCGCTTCTGAATACAAGCTAACTGTTAAATAGATTAGCGAAATAGTATAATATTACTATAAATGGAATTTAAGAAGTTTAAAATCAGTTAAATATGATCCAGATTATAAAGGAGTATAATTTAATGTCAACTTTGATGATGATAGATACAAAGATATAACATAATCTGAAATATTTTGTTTAGTGGAGATTGTTAAAAAAGTAACTTTAAAATATTAACTTATATTACCTCAAGAAATTTTAAAATATCAGTGGATTGAAGTGTAAAAAGAAATGGTGATCAATGCAGGCATACGCAAAGATGCAATTTAGTGGATGGTTCTGTACTGGAAAAATTATGAAAGAAAATAATAATGTGTAGATTCTCCACAAACTTTTAACCATATAATAGATAATCTCAAACAGCTCATGACTTTTAAGCGTTATTAAGATATGTTCAAATCCAATTAAAAGAATTTTTTCGACACAATTTAAATGTAGATGTAAGACACATTCTAAGTTTCAATGTCATCTCTTTTTTGGAAGAAGTTCTATTCTGATTACATAAAATGAGGAATTATTATTTTATTATTTTATATTCATACCCACAAATATTTACATTAATAATTTACATTAATACATTGAATTTTTGATATTATAACTGAACTAAAAGAACAAAAAAGAAAATATAATTTATGAAGCTATTAAAAGTATTAATAACTAAATAAATAAGGTATTATACGACGATATTCATGTATTTAATGAGTATGTCTCCCATAAACCAACTCTAAACACTCAAGAATGAATAATTATGTATTGGTGTTCTGTGATAACAAAATTGATAAATCAAAGCTAAATAGTATTTCTTTGATTGGTAACGTAAAATAGGAAAATATTTTACAATAGTAAATATGGAAGTTATATAATGTTTTCGATGATCGATCCATATAAATTTTCTCACTCAACAGGTTGTTCTTCTACAATGTACAAAGAATCAGCTTTGACGATGCCTCTATTGACTTTAACGATTGCTTCTGCGCATAATCTTGAAATTTCACCACCGCCCCATTCGCCGCTAGCTTCTTCAAGTTGTTGGAGTACAGTGACGAGTCTTCTGAGCATTCTGACGATGTTACCTTCGAACAGGTTCTTATCAATTTCGCATATTTGTGTTAGTGATGCGCCTGAGGCCCATTGGAATGCGAGTTCTGCGCACAGTTCGTTGATGATGTCTTCGGTCTTGGTGATGTACTAATCTAGCTATGTGTTGTGAATGGAGCATGCTCTGATTAAGTCTTGTGTTTGGTTTTTGATTAATTGTAAGTATGGTGAGATGGGTTCGCTCACCGCGCTGAATTCGGATGCGAATGAGTCTCCTATGATGGAGCAGACGATTCCAGCGAACACTTCAGGTGTTGCGTTACCGAATAAATTGTTAAAAATGGCTTCTGTGAGTATGAGTTCGTTGGCTGCGTTGATTTGGCAGGCGAGTTTTCCTTTCTCTAGGATTTGTGTTTGGTTTATGTAGTTCAGGTCCTGGAGCACTTTCTTCATGTTCGTTAGCTCTAGTTGTAGAACCATTTGTGAGTTCTTGAGGGTGTTGATGAGAATGTTCTGTTAGTAGGCAAGTTTTTGGACGGTGAGAACGGCGTTCGTGAGCTTGTTCGCGGTTTCCGGGTTGAATTTGAACAGAATGTTGTGAACGGCCTTGAACTGTGTTTGTAAAAGGGAGTTCAGTTTATCAACTCTCTCTTGTTGTTGAATTATTTGTGGGTTCACACCTTCGACGTTCGAGAGGGGCATTTTTGGGATCACTTTGTGTCTGTTGACGTACAGTTCATCCAATAAAGCAACGCCTCTGAGATTTGGCTTCTCCTCTGTTATTTAAACAAGGCGTGCCTTCATGAGCTGCTCAATGGCGGTTGCGAATGTGTTCAGAAGCTGTTTGCGGTCGTCGTATTTGGCTAGGCTGGTTGGTAGTTTCTTGAGGAACTTGGTGGAGATGGATTTGATTCCGCTGTAGTTCACGCGAATAATGCACGGCTTGAAGTTTTCTTCGTCAATGAGTTTGTTGTTTTTAATCACTTTCAGTTCCTCCTTGATGCTGGACGAGCTCTTCAGGTGCTCTTCTGTGCGCATGAGCTTGGTTGCGCAGTATGTGAGTATATCGTTCTGTGCGAGCTCGTTCTTCTCGATTCTTGCTTTTTGAATGTACTGTGTGCATATGGCGTGCTCAGCCTGCTTCATATCTTCTTCTTTGAGGTCTGTGTTCTGTTTAACGAATATGAGGTTGTCAACCTCCTCGCTTACAACAGATTCACCTGTAACTTTCTTTTGAACGAATGATGAGTAGCTGGCGTCCTCGAGGAGCACTTTAACGAACTCGTCGTTGAACTTGTAGTCCTTTTAAAAGTTGTTCATGAGCGTTACCAGCGGTTCGGCCCCGCGCTACTCAAGCTGTAATTGTGTTTGAACGGGAACTAGAACGTCAACGTAGCTTTGGCCCGAGAATGTTATCTGTTGAACCACAATTCCGTATGAGAAGTTCTGGTTCTCGGCGAAGACCTCGACGATTCTGCCCGGCTACAAGTAGTTGGAGAGGTTTTGCTCGCCCAGGAGCATCAGCTGGAGCTGGTTCTGCTCCTTGGAGAGCAGCTTCTCGAGCTCCAGGTAGCTCGTGAAGTGCTCGAGGTTCACGTCCTCGTGCTCGTTGCTAACTTATTATGAATAGAAATCCAGCCTGTAGCGGATGCTCTCGAGCTCGCGCTCGCACCTGGGCAGCCTGAACTCCTTCTAAAATTACAAAAATGATTTATTAATAGCAATCTCGGGCGAAACACCCTCCGTCCTGATCAAGTTTATTATTGACCCGTAATTTAACCTGTACGCGGAATTTAAAGGCTCGGCAGTGCCCTGCATGATCTGCAACGCGTTCTAACAATCGTCGGCGTCAGAAAACAAAGTAATTACCACACCCTGAGTGTCCAGACCTCTACGACCGGCTCTGCCGGCCATCTGAATGAACTCACCACTCTACACGTACCTCTGCTCCTGGCCGTCGAACTTCTTCAACTCGGAGAAGATAACACACCTGGCTGGTAAATTCAGACCCATGGCGAACGTTTCCGTAACGAAGATTATCTTCACCAAATCCTCCTGGAAGAGGATTTCAGTGATCTCCTTCACAAACGGGAGCAAACCCGAGTGGTGGACCGCAATACCTCTCCTGAGGAGCTCCTTTGCAGATTGGATCTGCTTCAACTGTCTGTCTTCCTCTGGCAACTCTAATAAAGCTGCGTCAAAGTAGGCGTCGACGGTGTCCATTTGCGCCTTGGTGAGCAGATTCTACAGATTTGGGATTTTAGCTGCTAAAACAGCGAGTTCCTCGCACTTGGCCTTACCAAAGCTGAACACGATAACGGGATAAATGTTCTTCATGATGAGCATTCTGAGCATGTTAACGACCGTGTCACTGGTAAGCTTCTTCTGATTCTTACCCTTACTCATTTTCATCTCACTATGAGAAGATTGGAATGGAAGAGCTTGGATGGCCTTATTTACCTGTTCATTATTTACAACACGTGTATCACTGCTGAAAACTTGGAATGCTTACTAAGCACCCAGTGGGCAGATCATAAATTGCAGTGGAACCGGTCTAAACTCGGTATAGATAACGTGAACTGGCTTTTAATGAATCTGAGAGACCCACGCTGCGAATTCAGAGGCGTTTGGAATGGTAGCGGAAAGGAATACAAAATTAATCTTTGAATCCAGTAAGGATAAGCAATCCTCCCACACAAGACCACGCTCAGCATTCTTCATGTAGTGCACTTCGTCGAATACCACACAGCCGATTTCACGAAGGACTTCGGCACCAGAGTGCAGCATATTCCTTAGGATTTCGGTGGTCATGACAAGAACTTAGGCGTTACGGTTTACGGTAGTATCACCGGTCATGAGACCTATGGTAGTTTTCTACCCATTAACCAGATCCTTGTTCTCAGAGTAGGTTACTGTAAGATCTCGATATTTTTAGTTGGACAAAGCCTTGATTGGAGAGGTGTACACTATCTTCTAGTTCTTTTACAAACAGAGCGCTATACCGTACTCAGCAATCACAGTCTTACCTGCTGACGTATGCGCAGAGACTAAAACCGACTCACCACGATTCAAAGCTGAAATGGCCTTCTACTGGAACGGATCGAGTGTGAACGGGAATTGACGGGCCATTACAGTTGGAGGAGGAAGTTGGTATATGTCCTCCAGTGGGTTCTCTGGCTGCTTCATTGTTGGAGGAAAAACAACGGAATGACGCACGTTTTTGCGCTTATCGGCCTGTTCTGGCTGAGCTACGTCAACTACTACTGGCAGAGCACGCTACTCAGATACTATCTTTTCTGCATTGTCTTCAAATATATCATAATCAGACATTATTTTACATGAAGAAATGGAGTGATAATTATAAATATATTGTATTAAATAATACTATTATTGATTTTTTTGAAGTATTTAAACATATAACGCAATATTAATGACACTTTCGTTACTTTACTCGCTTATGATATATTTGCTTATGTTTAATGATGTTCCACAACGTTATATCGATTGTAGTGAAGTAAAATTAAATATAAGCTGATAATATCACTATTAAGTTAAAACATTAACCACATTTGCTATTTTATAATTATAAATAGAAACCCTGTAGAATAAACAAATTTGTAACAAAAGTAAAGTAATCATACCACTCCACACTACAAAAATGACTGATCCATTACAAAGATACGAACGTATGTAATGTCTAGGTGAGGGAACATACGGAATTGTGTATAAAGCCCGTGATACAGAAACTGGATAGATTGTGGCTTTAAAAAGAATTAGGCTCGACCAGTAGGATGAAGGTATTCCTGCCACTGCGATTCGTGAGATAGCAATATTGAAGGAGCTCAAGCACCCAAATATCGTTGATTTAGTTTCTGTAATACACACAGAAGCTAAACTAACTCTTGTTTTTGAGTACGTAGATTTAGATTTGAAGAAGTATATGGACAAATATGGCCGTTTAACTCCATTTTAGGTTAAATGGTTTTTAGGTCAATTACTCCAGGGTTTATCTTACATTCATAACAGACGTGTGTTACACAGAGATCTTAAGCCGTAAAATCTCTTAGTGACTGATTAAGAAAAACCTGATTTGAAAATTGCTGACTTTGGTTTGGCACGCGGGGCTGGCATCCCAGTGCGTTCATACACACATGAGGTGGTCACGCTCTGGTACCGTTGTCCGGCCGTACTTCTTGGATGTAGAAAATATGGCGCGTCAATTGATATATGGTCTGTTGGCTGTATCTTTTACGAGATGGCTACAGGAAAGGCTCTATTTCCCGCCAAAAATGAGAAGGAAGAACTTTTGAAGATATTCAAGACCTTCGGAACACCAAACGACGCGACTTGGAGAGATTTTAGGTCCCTTCCCCAATGGAGTGACGACTTCCCTGTTTACCCAGGAACACCTATTGCTGAACTCCTTCCTGAAATGGACGAGAAAGGAAGAGATTTATTCGCGAAAATGATGAAATTGGACCCAGAACAGAGAATCAGCGCAAGGGACTGCCTAAAGCACGAGTACTTCGATAAGTGATATTTTGCAGTTCATTTATATTCATTTAAGTTAGGAATAATCAAATTATAATAATAATAATATTATGATTTTTGTTTTTCATTTATTTTACTTTGTCTCAAAATAAACTTATATTGAAAATAAATGATTTCAAAGTCAACATAAACATTAGAAAGATTTTGCGAGTGTTAAATGTTTTACATTTATTTCTGATCAGAATGCAAAGTTTTAAACTCATTTAAATGAAATAAATAATTTAAAAGTAATCAAAAAATAATTTAAAAGAAAAAGTAAACCATCAAATGAAGCACGTATCTCAATTATAAATTAAATCAATAAGAATCAACTTATTCATTCAAATTAGTCAAAATATTCAATAATTTCTAGTAGTATTTTTACTCTTGAATTTAAATCTTTAACTATTTTGACTTCAGATCTAAGTGCTAAATAACCCAATAAATATCACACAATACATATCAATAAAGACTAATCTTAAAAATTAATAATAACATAAATTGTAAACTCCCAAAAATAAGGGTCATATAAAAATTATTCGTTAAGATCAATGTTTGAAAATCATCTCAATGAAACTAAACCACAGTTTTCAAGTTTACCAGTTAGAACTGGATATAATGAACTTAAAATGTTAAAATATGTGTAATGCACGGGTGAGAAAGTGGAAAATTAAGCAAAAAGAAAATAGGAATTTGAAATAATATAAGCTAACAACCAAATCAACGAAGCTGTAAATAGAAAAATAAAGATTAATTTATATAATACTTTAGTAAATACAGTCTAAACTTAATAGGTCGATTGTGCATTGATAGATAATAATGTTAACAGTGGAAATAACAGTAATAAGATAATTCTTGCTCCACAGCAAAATCAAAATATTAGCAACAGTTTTAATACTAATATCAGTATAAAAATTAGCAATATTTCAATACAAAATAATTCAGTTGATACAATGGATAACGAAGAAAGACTACACGAGTTTACAAATAGTAACAAAATGATTAAATAAATGATTTCAGTGTTAAAAACATTAGAAGGATTTTGCGAGTATTTTTCTAATTTAGTTGATTAAAAATATTTATAACTCAAATTTAACTCAAATATTGTTGAATCATTTAAAATTTATATGAAAGCATTAGAGTACCTTAGTACTGCGTTTGATATTACAATCGCTTAAGGTTAAATTTTATATTAGAAACATGCTCATTCACTGTTGTCGCTTGAAACTCAATAATAAATCAAAAGTTATGCTAAAATTACAGAGTAATAGTGATTTCAGTCCATTATATTCCTTTATATTTATTTCATATTTTATATTTAAAAATCTTCTTCATTTTCCAAATTCAATAGTTGTATACATCAATAGCTGGAGCCGCGTCGGTAAGCTTAATTAAATCGTCACATTGTGAGTTCGTACAAGAATCTACCGTTGCACATCAATTCAAAATTCGAGTTTCCGACGAAGAGCCGCAAGATGGCTGAAGTGACGACTGTTATCTATCCGTCTTCGGTCGTGAACTACGCCGCACCATGGGCCGCTACAATTACATAATTCCTGGCTCGCCGCCTTCAGAGGTTATGCAGCCGCGAACGTCATTTGTACGTATTTCAGATCGAATCGATGTGAGAGAACGAATAACTACGTCAAAATAGTGGGCTTCTGAAAATAGAAACGAGCGCACATAATCGCATGCAACTTGTGTCGCGGCTGGTGTTTGAACAACGTGAGGTTACCCTCGTTTCAGCGCATGAGTATTTTCCGACGCAGAATGAACTGGCGGCGGACGCGAGACCGAACTTCTGGCTTTGAAATTTCAAAACTCTCCGAAGCCCGCTAGCGTCTTTCTGCTGCATCCTGCAGTTGAAAGCACAAAGTCCGCGCAGATTTGATTTGATACATGAACTTTCATTTCACTTTGCGATTTCGCGATATGTGCAGCTCGTTGGTTCTGAGTCAGGTGGCAGTCAAGAGACGACTTTCTGCGTTCCCCAGATCTTTGAAGTTCAGTGTACAGGTGAAGTCCGACAAACCGCGCGACACACTTTGGAACTTCTGACACAAAATAAATTATGGCTTCAAATACGGCCAAACACGAATTTGCGCAAAGAATCTGGCGTTGGACGAAGATGGATCTTTGAAACTTAAACCTAGTTTTGATCCACCACGACGGGAATTTAGCGTTTATAACATAAATAATGGATTATATTTTGTAAATATTTTAATCTTTAAATGGAGGTTTTGAAAATAAAAGTGAAAACAGAAGAATTCTAATATTTTTTGATGTAGTCGGAGGTAGCTTAACGAATTATCATTTTGGCATGAAACAATTATCACAAATATTGAATGACAAAAGTCACTAAATTAATCACAATTAAGTGATTGAGTATGCATCGGTAAGTGTCGAACAAAGTGAGGTACGATGTAATAATGTGATGTATTTTGTAAATACTTTACTTCGAGATAGGGCTGTTATTTTTACAGGACCTGGCAGGAAATATTTATTCATGTATACAGGACGACTGTAAAAAATATTACAGGAAAATATTACAGGAAAATGACAAAACTGTTACACGCTAAAAATCAAAAAATTAGAAATGTATGATTATATTTTCATACATTTTGTTCTTATTCTTCTTGTGCGGGCTTATTTATAGCTTACACCAAGTGTCATAGATATATAACATTATGGTAGGTATTACTAAATGTTTTCAAATGTTTGTATTTAAAATATTTATAATCTCAGCTGTTATTGTCATGGTAATAAATATCAGTTATATATGTGCTCATATTATGTTTATTATATTTATATGCTTTAAATAGTCTTAAATTTTAAGTGAATTTTACATTAATTCATGAAACCAAACAAATATTTTAGGAAAAACAATCTCACACATCATGTTAATGTTAAATTAATTAAGTTATATTCTAAGTGGTACATAAATTTGATTTATATAACTTGGTTCATCATTTAATACATTTTCGTAAATAATATTTTTAATGATTTTTGTAAACATAGTTTAATAATACTAAATAGTTAAAACTTGAAGTTCAAGAGCAGAATAATATATTCGAGTTGTAGTCAATATGTAATTTAGCTGATCATTATATTACGCTATTTGAACATAATCTCACATACTCAACAAAAGCGCTTCTATCTCATTTATGTATGGTAATTAGACAACTTCTTTTGCAAATTGAAACGAGTACAAAATATTGCTCATTTATGTTTGGTCGGTACATAATACTGAGTTGTGGATGTCGACAGATGGTAATCTTTATATGTTGAACGCTTAACATAGTTAGATCTAGTTATCATATTTCGGATTCATAAAAGAAATTACTAAAAATAGAAAATATAGTTCGTGTATAAAATGCAATTTTGAATTTACTCACGGCTTCCGTTCTGTATTACAATATATCATTTATTATAAATGAAGCTATGTATCCAAAATATTGTACTATTCGTGTAGTTTATGTAAATATGACTATGTCAAAATACAATACCTGTGTAATGTGCGTTTAAAGTTTAAACTGACAATGATCATTAACACCAGTGTTACTGCAGCGTCTTACCGATTGTGATTAACTTCAATCAACATGGTCAACAATCTCGTTTTATACAATTACCATCACCCAAATATACATGAACATAAAAGTTCAAAAATATAAGAACTTGGTACAAAATATACAATTAAATGTGAAATTTAATAAAAGCACACTCATTCATAACGGGTAGTTGTTGTTCCAGCAGACTCCAGAAACCGCGTTGTATTGAAACAGCTGTGGATACTTGTATTGTGGCTGTACGCATATTATCCAGTACTGCGCGCCACCTTAGGCGCCGTTTATCTTCTAGCAACACACGCCCTAACAAGCCTCCGCCGCGCATATCGGTTTGGGCGGTTTTTAGTCGCCGATCTTCATGTAGACGTTGTCGATGTATTGTTTAATCACACTGATGTTAGAATCTGCGGAGCTAAACACGGCGTTCATCTAAGCGTCGTACTGGTTTTTAACGCCGCTGATTTTCGCGGCGAGCGCAGTTTGATTTGCAGCGATTCTGCCGTTGAGAACAGATACATTATTGTTGAAATTGTTGTCTATTTTCGAATAGTATTAGGCCGTCTTCTAAGTTATCTAAGATATTTGGTTCATGAGGTTGGTGGTTAACATGGTGAAGTTGCTTACTATGTTGTTGTTTATGGAAACGTTGAGAGCCAGTTTTTACGAATTCAGAGCATTTGTTTTGCCGACGAGGTAGTTTTGAATATATGTGTAATTTTGGTCAACTGCGTTATTCACAATAACGATGCTGTCGTGTTGGATACTTTACATCTTAGTTATGTTGTTGGCTTCGTGTTGCATAATGGCAGCATTGTTGTTGGTTATTTACTAATCTACCGCAGTAACATTAGAGGCAAGTCTCTGCAGTTGCAAACCATAGCGTTGAAGAAACTGGGTTGAGGTGCCTGAAATATTTGTATTTAACGTGGTCAACTAACTATCGTACATGTTTTGTGTGTAAGTCCTTGTTGATGTAATATTAGTTAACATATTTAAATTCGTTTGGCCCAGTGTGTCCAGTGTATCGACACACTAGCCATTGTGATACTACAATTCTTGTTTGCACACACACGTTTATCCATCAAAGTATGTTGAGTTTATGCAAATATATTCGTCGTTTATTAACTAACCTAATACCAATATGTCGCTGCAAATTCCATACACGTAGTAGTTTGGAGAGCAAATACTTGAGCACTAATAGTTTATAGCTCCGTAAATTACTATATTTTAATTTACTGCCTATTGCAATGAATCGCACATAGTTAGATTACTAATGTTAACGATTTATACATTTAAAGATTACAGCGCAAGGTAGCTATTTAAATGCCCTTGCATCATATTGTGTCCAGAAATCTTGCTGTTGTTGATCGTGAACGCGTATAGCTCCGAGTCTATGTAAATTACTAAATCCGACGAGTATTTAGAGGTAAATCGATATTATAGAAACGAATCCAAAATATACATGGAACTATTTGAATAGCACATAACTCCACTTAAGTATGTTCCTTATGCCACAAATGCCAACGTAGAATTTTATATCACTGCATCGCAGCGTTTGCAGATAAGGGACCCTTAAGATAACTGCGTAGTAACGGATATATTTATTACACAATCTATTACCAACATTTATTTATTGACTTGAAATAATGAAAACTGTTTTGTGTTGGTGATAGTACTATTCATTATATTATTCTATATATTTTACGATTGTACAAATATATTACTTTTGTGATTTGCCAAAAACACATCTTATTTAATTATTATTTTGTTAATTTGCGATTGTTTCAAACAATATGATAATTATTAATTTTCGACTTACAATACATATTAACATTAATTAGACGTTTATTATTATTTTACTGCCATAAATATTATTATGGAAGATACTAATGGCAATAATAACATTCTAAGTAATTTCTCTAAAGCAGATTCAAACTTACAAAGTGCCACTGTCACTCTCGATGCAAAAATGAACACAATTCAAAACCAACTTTCAGGCCAAATTGTTGGTTACAAATAATACAGTGATTCAAGAGTCACTACAGCATAACAGTATATCGTTAATTAAATTAACAGCCTTTTAGCTCAAGTTCAGAATATTTATCTTAAAAAAGTTGATTACAAGTGTTGAAGTGAATTAAATTTTAAATAATTATAATAATATTGTAAATTAACAAAATAATAATTAAATAAGATGTGTTTTTGGCAAATCACAAAAGTAATATATTTGTACAATCGTAAAATATATAGAATAATATAATGAATAGTACTATCACCAACACAAAACAGTTTTCATTATTTCAAGTCAATAAATAAATGTTGGTAATAGATTGTGTAATAAATATATCCGTTACTACGCAGTTATCTTAAGGGTCCCTTATCTGCAAACGCTGCGATGCAGTGATATAAAATTCTACGTTGGCATTTGTGGCATAAGGAACATACTTAAGTGGAGTTATGTGCTATTCAAATAGTTCCATGTATATTTTGGATTCGTTTCTATAATATCGATTTACCTCTAAATACTCGTCGGATTTAGTAATTTACATAGACTCGGAGCTATACGCGTTCACGATCAACAACAGCAAGATTTCTGGACACAATATGATGCAAGGGCATTTAAATAGCTACCTTGCGCTGTAATCTTTAAATGTATAAATCGTTAACATTAGTAATCTAACTATGTGCGATTCATTGCAATAGGCAGTAAATTAAAATATAGTAATTTACGGAGCTATAAACTATTAGTGCTCAAGTATTTGCTCTCCAAACTACTACGTGTATGGAATTTGCAGCGACATATTGGTATTAGGTTAGTTAATAAACGACGAATATATTTGCATAAACTCAACATACTTTGATGGATAAACGTGTGTGTGCAAACAAGAATTGTAGTATCACAATGGCTAGTGTGTCGATACACTGGACACACTGGGCCAAACGAATTTAAATATGTTAACTAATATTACATCAACAAGGACTTACACACAAAACATGTACGATAGTTAGTTGACCACGTTAAATACAAATATTTCAGGCACCTCAACCCAGTTTCTTCAACGCTATGGTTTGCAACTGCAGAGACTTGCCTCTAATGTTACTGCGGTAGATTAGTAAATAACCAACAACAATGCTGCCATTATGCAACACGAAGCCAACAACATAACTAAGATGTAAAGTATCCAACACGACAGCATCGTTATTGTGAATAACGCAGTTGACCAAAATTACACATATATTCAAAACTACCTCGTCGGCAAAACAAATGCTCTGAATTCGTAAAAACTGGCTCTCAACGTTTCCATAAACAACAACATAGTAAGCAACTTCACCATGTTAACCACCAACCTCATGAACCAAATATCTTAGATAACTTAGAAGACGGCCTAATACTATTCGAAAATAGACAACAATTTCAACAATAATGTATCTGTTCTCAACGGCAGAATCGCTGCAAATCAAACTGCGCTCGCCGCGAAAATCAGCGGCGTTAAAAACCAGTACGACGCTTAGATGAACGCCGTGTTTAGCTCCGCAGATTCTAACATCAGTGTGATTAAACAATACATCGACAACGTCTACATGAAGATCGGCGACTAAAAACCGCCCAAACCGATATGCGCGGCGGAGGCTTGTTAGGGCGTGTGTTGCTAGAAGATAAACGGCGCCTAAGGTGGCGCGCAGTACTGGATAATATGCGTACAGCCACAATACAAGTATCCACAGCTGTTTCAATACAACGCGGTTTCTGGAGTCTGCTGGAACAACAACTACCCGTTATGAATGAGTGTGCTTTTATTAAATTTCACATTTAATTGTATATTTTGTACCAAGTTCTTATATTTTTGAACTTTTATGTTCATGTATATTTGGGTGATGGTAATTGTATAAAACGAGATTGTTGACCATGTTGATTGAAGTTAATCACAATCGGTAAGACGCTGCAGTAACACTGGTGTTAATGATCATTGTCAGTTTAAACTTTAAACGCACATTACACAGGTATTGTATTTTGACATAGTCATATTTACATAAACTACACGAATAGTACAATATTTTGGATACATAGCTTCATTTATAATAAATGATATATTGTAATACAGAACGGAAGCCGTGAGTAAATTCAAAATTGCATTTTATACACGAACTATATTTTCTATTTTTAGTAATTTCTTTTATGAATCCGAAATATGATAACTAGATCTAACTATGTTAAGCGTTCAACATATAAAGATTACCATCTGTCGACATCCACAACTCAGTATTATGTACCGACCAAACATAAATGAGCAATATTTTGTACTCGTTTCAATTTGCAAAAGAAGTTGTCTAATTACCATACATAAATGAGATAGAAGCGCTTTTGTTGAGTATGTGAGATTATGTTCAAATAGCGTAATATAATGATCAGCTAAATTACATATTGACTACAACTCGAATATATTATTCTGCTCTTGAACTTCAAGTTTTAACTATTTAGTATTATTAAACTATGTTTACAAAAATCATTAAAAATATTATTTACGAAAATGTATTAAATGATGAACCAAGTTATATAAATCAAATTTATGTACCACTTAGAATATAACTTAATTAATTTAACATTAACATGATGTGTGAGATTGTTTTTCCTAAAATATTTGTTTGGTTTCATGAATTAATGTAAAATTCACTTAAAATTTAAGACTATTTAAAGCATATAAATATAATAAACATAATATGAGCACATATATAACTGATATTTATTACCATGACAATAACAGCTGAGATTATAAATATTTTAAATACAAACATTTGAAAACATTTAGTAATACCTACCATAATGTTATATATCTATGACACTTGGTGTAAGCTATAAATAAGCCCGCACAAGAAGAATAAGAACAAAATGTATGAAAATATAATCATACATTTCCAATTTTTTGATTTTTAGCGTGTAACAGTTTTGTCATTTTCCTGTAATATTTTCCTGTAATATTTTTTACAGTCGTCCTGTATACATGAATAAATATTTCCTGCCAGGTCCTGTAAAAATAACAGCCCTATCTCGAAGTAAAGTATTTACAAAATACATCACATTATTACATCGTACCTCACTTTGTTCGACACTTACCGATGCATACTCAATCACTTAATTGTGATTAATTTAGTGACTTTTGTCATTCAATATTTGTGATAATTGTTTCATGCCAAAATGATAATTCGTTAAGCTACCTCCGACTACATCAAAAAATATTAGAATTCTTCTGTTTTCACTTTTATTTTCAAAACCTCCATTTAAAGATTAAAATATTTACAAAATATAATCCATTATTTATGTTATAAACGCTAAATTCCCGTCGTGGTGGATCAAAACTAGGTTTAAGTTTCAAAGATCCATCTTCGTCCAACGCCAGATTCTTTGCGCAAATTCGTGTTTGGCCGTATTTGAAGCCATAATTTATTTTGTGTCAGAAGTTCCAAAGTGTGTCGCGCGGTTTGTCGGACTTCACCTGTACACTGAACTTCAAAGATCTGGGGAACGCAGAAAGTCGTCTCTTGACTGCCACCTGACTCAGAACCAACGAGTTGCACATATCGCGAAATCGCAAAGTGAAATGAAAGTTCATGTATCAAATCAAATCTGCGCGGACTTTGTGCTTTCAACTGCAGGATGCAACAGAAAGACGCTAGCAGGCGTCGGAGAGTTTTGAAATTTCAAAGCCAGAAGTTCGGTGTCGCGTCCGCCGCCAATTCATTCTGCGTCGGAAAATACTCATGCGTTGAAAACGAGGGTAACCTCACGTTGTTCAAACATCAGCCGCGGCTCAAGATGCATGCGATTAGATGCATGCGATTTTGTGCGTTCGTTTCTGTTTTCAGAAGCCCGCTTTTTGACGTAGTTATTCTTCTCTCACATGATTCGATCTGAAATACGTACAAATGACGTCGCGGCTGCATAACTCTGAAGGCGGCGAGCCAGAATTATTAAATTGTAGCGGCCCATGGTGCGGCGTAGTTCACGACCGAAGAACGGATAAGATAACAGTCGTCATTCAGCCATCTTGCGGCTCTTCGTCGGAATCGAATTTTGAAATGATGTGCAACGCGTAGATTCCTTGTACGAACTCACAATGTTACGATTTATTTAGCTTACCGACGCGGCTCCAAGCCTGACTTCGGATGTGGAATTAACGTACGCCGTCACTTCTGGAACGCGGTTCATCTTCAATGTGAAAACGGTTAAAGATAATCACCATTAACATCTGTAATTTCGCCAGTTTCAAAATGGAATTTCATGTACCAAATCAAATTTTAGTTGACTTCGTCCAACGCCAGATTCTTTGCGCAAATTCGTGTTTGGCCGTATTTGAAGCCATAATTTATTTTGTGTCAGAAGTTCCAAAGTGTGTCGCGCGGTTTGTCGGACTTCACCTGTACACTGAACTTCAAAGATCTGGGGAACGCAGAAAGTCGTCTCTTGACTGCCACCTGACTCAGAACCAACGAGCTGCACATATCGCGAAATCGCAAAGTGAAATGAAAGTTCATGTATCAAATCAAATCTGCGCGGACTTTGTGCTTTCAACTGCAGGATGCAGCAGAAAGACGCTAGCGGGCTTCGGAGAGTTTTGAAATTTCAAAGCCAGAAGTTCGGTCTCGCGTCCGCCGCCAGTTCATTCTGCGTCGGAAAATACTCATGCGCTGAAACGAGGGTAACCTCACGTTGTTCAAACACCAGCCGCGACACAAGTTGCATGCGATTATGTGCGCTCGTTTCTATTTTCAGAAGCCCACTATTTTGACGTAGTTATTCGTTCTCTCACATCGATTCGATCTGAAATACGTACAAATGACGTTCGCGGCTGCATAACCTCTGAAGGCGGCGAGCCAGGAATTATGTAATTGAAGCGGCCCATGGTGCAGCGTAGTTCACGACCGAAGACGGATAGATAACAGTCGTCACTTCAGCCATCTTGCGGCTCTTCGTCGGAAACTCGAATTTTGAATTGATGTGCAACGGTAGATTCTTGTACGAACTCACAATGTGACGATTTAATTTAGCTTACCGACGCGGCTCCAAGCCTGACTTCGGATGTGGAATTAACGGACGCCGTCACTTTGGAACGCGGTTCATCTTCATGTGAAAACGGTTAAAGATAATCCACCATTACATCTGTAATTTCGCCAGTTTCAAAATGGAATTTCATGTACCAAATCAAATTTTAGTTGACTTCGTCCAACGCCAGATTCTTTGCGCAAATTCGTGTTTGGCCGTATTTGAAGCCATAATTTATTTTGTGTCAGAAGTTCCAAAGTGTGTCGCGCGGTTTGTCGGACTTCACCTGTACACTGAACTTCAAAGATCTGGGGAACGCAGAAAGTCGTCTCTTGACTGCCACCTGACTCAGAACCAACGAGCTGCACATATCGCGAAATCGCAAAGTGAAATGAAAGTTCATGTATCAAATCAAATCTGCGCGGACTTTGTGCTTTCAACTGCAGGATGCAGCAGAAAGACGCTAGCGGGCTTCGGAGAGTTTTGAAATTTCAAAGCCAGAAGTTCGGTCTCGCGTCCGCCGCCAGTTCATTCTGCGTCGGAAAATACTCATGCGCTGAAACGAGGGTAACCTCACGTTGTTCAAACACCAGCCGCGACACAAGTTGCATGCGATTATGTGCGCTCGTTTCTATTTTCAGAAGCCCACTATTTTGACGTAGTTATTCGTTCTCTCACATCGATTCGATCTGAAATACGTACAAATGACGTTCGCGGCTGCATAACCTCTGAAGGCGGCGAGCCAGGAATTATGTAATTGTAGCGGCCCATGGTGCGGCGTAGTTCACGACCGAAGACGGATAGATAACAGTCGTCACTTCAGCCATCTTGCGGCTCTTCGTCGGAAACTCGAATTTTGAATTGATGTGCAACGGTAGATTCTTGTACGAACTCACAATGTTACGATTTAATTTAGCTTACCGACGCGGCTCCAAGCCTGACTTCGGATGTGGAATTAACGGACGCCGTCACTTTGGAACGCGGTTCATCTTCATGTGAAAACGGTTAAAGATAATCCACTATTACATCTGTAATTTCGCCAGTTTCAAAATGGAATTTCATGTACCAAATCAAATTTTAGTTGACTTCGTCCAACGCCAGATTCTTTGCGCAAATTCGTGTTTGGCCGTATTTGAAGCCATAATTTATTTTGTGTCAGAAGTTCCAAAGTGTGTCGCGCGGTTTGTCGGACTTCACCTGTACACTGAACTTCAAAGATCTGGGGAACGCAGAAAGTCGTCTCTTGACTGCCACCTGACTCAGAACCAACGAGCTGCACATATCGCGAAATCGCAAAGTGAAATGAAAGTTCATGTATCAAATCAAATCTGCGCGGACTTTGTGCTTTCAACTGCAGGATGCAGCAGAAAGACGCTAGCGGGCTTCGGAGAGTTTTGAAATTTCAAAGCCAGAAGTTCGGTCTCGCGTCCGCCGCCAGTTCATTCTGCGTCGGAAAATACTCATGCGCTGAAACGAGGGTAACCTCACGTTGTTCAAACACCAGCCGCGACACAAGTTGCATGCGATTATGTGCGCTCGTTTCTATTTTCAGAAGCCCACTATTTTGACGTAGTTATTCGTTCTCTCACATCGATTCGATCTGAAATACGTACAAATGACGTTCGCGGCTGCATAACCTCTGAAGGCGGCGAGCCAGGAATTATGTAATTGTAGCGGCCCATGGTGCAGCGTAGTTCACGACCGAAGACGGATAGATAACAGTCGTCACTTCAGCCATCTTGCGGCTCTTCGTCGGAAACTCGAATTTTGAAATGATGTGCAACGGTAGATTCTTGTACGAACTCACAATGTGACGATTTAATTAAGCTTACCGACGCGGCTCCAGCTATTGATGTATACAACTATTGAATTTGGAAAATGAAGAAGATTTTTAAATATAAAATAAGAAATAAATATAAAGGAATATAATGGACTGAAATCACTATTACTCTGTAATTTTAGCATAACTTTTGATTTATTATTGAGTTTCAAGCGACAACAGTGAATGAGCATGTTTCTAATATAAAATTTAACCTTAAGCGATTGTAATATCAAACGCAGTACTAAGGTACTCTAATGCTTTCATATAAATTTTAAATGATTCAACAATATTTGAGTTAAATTTGAGTTATAAATATTTTTAATCAACTAAATTAGAAAAATACTCGCAAAATCCTTCTAATGTTTTTAACACTGAAATCATTTATTTAATCATTTTGTTACTATTTGTAAACTCGTGTAGTCTTTCTTCGTTATCCATTGTATCAACTGAATTATTTTGTATTGAAATATTGCTAATTTTTATACTGATATTAGTATTAAAACTGTTGCTAATATTTTGATTTTGCTGTGGAGCAAGAATTATCTTATTACTGTTATTTCCACTGTTAACATTATTATCTATCAATGCACAATCGACCTATTAAGTTTAGACTGTATTTACTAAAGTATTATATAAATTAATCTTTATTTTTCTATTTACAGCTTCGTTGATTTGGTTGTTAGCTTATATTATTTCAAATTCCTATTTTCTTTTTGCTTAATTTTCCACTTTCTCACCCGTGCATTACACATATTTTAACATTTTAAGTTCATTATATCCAGTTCTAACTGGTAAACTTGAAAACTGTGGTTTAGTTTCATTGAGATGATTTTCAAACATTGATCTTAACGAATAATTTTTATATGACCCTTATTTTTGGGAGTTTACAATTTATGTTATTTTTAATTTTTCTGTTTAGTCTTTATTGATATGTATTGTGTGATATTTATTGGGTTATTTAGCACTTAGATCTGAAGTCAAAATAGTTAAAGATTTAAATTCAAGAGTAAAAATACTACTAGAAATTATTGAATATTTTGACTAATTTGAATGAATAAGTTGATTCTTATTGACTTAATTTATAATTGAGATACGTGCTTCATTTGATGGTTTACTTTTTCTTTTAAATTATTTTTTGATTACTTTTAAATTATTTATTTCATTTAAATGAGTTTAAAACTTTGCATTCTGATCAGAAATAAATGTAAAACATCTGCAAATTAATTAAATGTTTTCTATCCTTGCGTTATTAGAGTTCTATAATTTATATATAATTCCTTAAGTTACAATATAATATTCTAAAAATATATTTAGAAGCACTTCAAAGTTACTACTCTTAAACCTAAATAAGTTTCTTGCCAGATGATATGGTTAAATTATTATTTAATTAATACATTAAAAGCAATTACTATTATATTAAATTGGTTTCGTTTCCATAATCGTTTGAAATTCAGTAAATGATGGGATAACAATAACAAATTGTTAATTGATTATTTCATCAATAGATTCGCCTGTTATCTTGATTTAGTAATCAAAAATTTTATATTCAATATCTGTCATTAAAGTGGTGTGGAAATTCTAAATATAGTTATTATAAAATCATAATTTTACTAATTCATAATATCTTGGAAAACTTTAAATCAATTTTATGTATTTTTTATTGTTTATAGGTACCTATAACTAAGTTTGGAGTTGTGGGCTGTCATGATATATGATATATACATGTATTGATGATTAGGTTATAGTTAATGGAGTCATTATATTTCTGATTATTTATTCTTTGTTGTGTGTCTTTTTCACATATAATGATCATATTTATGTACATATATATAATTAACCGAAACATTCTTTATGTATATATTCATTTCATCATAGTTTACGAATCAAATAATCATGAAGCTGTGATCAATAAGATTCTTTTAAGCAAATTTAATTAGTTCGGAAAAGTTAACGGAGATTCTATTATAATGTTTGACAAGTGATAATGCTGTGTGAGAACTCTTGGTTATAGTGGAATGTGTGGTTATATTTTCTATTTGATATTGGTTTAGAAAGAAAAGGAAATGTGATAAAGAGAAAGAAAAAATTAGATTAGAAAAATTACGACTGTTATAAATATAATTTACGGTCTGATGCACAAATATTTAGTAACTTATTTATTTAGTTGACTAAATTAATAAATAAAACCTTAAAGACTTTTGAGTTGAGAAAATATATTTAATAGTAAATAAGAGAAATATAATCCTTTTATAATACTATCATGTTATTTATAGTTTCGTTCACTTTGCGATGGCGAAGCCCACCATGCTGAATATGAGTCCTATTGCGAGTCCGATGAATTATTCAGCGTTCCCACCGTATGGGTTTTCGTAGCTGTTGATTTCTTCGACTATTTCCGGGCAAATTGCGTATCCTCTCTCAAGTGCTTCTTGCCACAGGTCATCCCCTGAGATTCTGACTCCGTTCAGAATCAGTTCGTCGTTGTCGATGTCCAGCATTTCCGGGTACGCGTTAAACAGATGGATGTCAACCACTCCCCTCTCAGCCAACGCGTAATCGTACTTGTGCGTTGCGTATATCCACTCCACGAGCAGCCAGACTGGTTTGACCGAGAAATCCTCAGAGAATTCGAAGCCGTCGGCCACGAACCCCTTCGGAACGGTCACTTGGTGGTTCTAAATTCTGAATTTTAATTTTTTCGTGGTGATGAAACGGGCGCTGGACCTGAGACCGTAAAACTGGATCTCAGTCGGAGAAAGGAATCGGTAGTTCATTGGAGTGGACAAGTGTAGACGGTTTACGATTGGGGAGTGGGTGTGAGATAATGTAGTAAAGAAAGTAATGAGAACAAATAGATTGAAAAATATCAACATAAATTAATTGCGTATTTAATTTTAGTGTAGACGGTTTACGATGAGATGATGTGTGTGGATAATATTCGAATACATAATATGCTAATTGTAAATATAGATTATTACTAGTTATACAACAATTATTATTTCAATGATATTTCAATGATATATTTTTTTTGTATAATTTTTATAAGTGATATGATAATCTGTAACACTACGATTTTTTAGGTATTGAATAAAAACTATTTGAATATTGTTGTTTGTGGTACAGTCGTAATTTTTGGAGATATATACGTTATTTCATACGTGGAATATTATTCTAACAGATAGCTCACTTATTTATTAATCTCAAATATGATGGTACCAAATACCACATTAATCGTAATTATAATAAAGCATTAGCTCAAGAATTTCTTCAAATAACTGAATTTTAGATATAACATTAATTACTGATGACTATTTAATCATCCATGGTGAAGTGGAAATATATTAAAATACAGTAAATAATATAAAATATTATTTTGTGCAATAAAAGTTAAAATATAAAAATCAAATGAATAATATTACTATAACTGATGAAGAAGACCATAATATTCAGCATACTGTCATGAAATAGTTTCTTTTAGGCTATAATGATAAGTGTATGCATGAAATTAAGATTGACGTTATATTTTAGTTAAAACATATTATACACTGTATTTCTTCCATCGATCATTTGATAACAAGTGAGAAACATCTTGAAAGTTCCCGTAACTCTGAGATAGTAACTATTGGCAAGTAGTATAATTGACATTAAAATTAAATTACTTTTCATACGTGGGAAGTATTACAAACATATAACATTTGGTTATGATATTTCAAAATATTTAGATTTTTGATCGAAAAAGAAATATAGCACTAATTATAAATAATTATGATGTTTATATAGCTTCTAAGGCTAATTTAATATCATAAATGAAGTCTTTTCTATATTGTATATATTTGGCGGAAATTAATTTAATGAATATTTATAATAATTAAACATATGGAAATATAATATTATTCCATATATTCATATAAGTGATCATAATTATTTATCATTTCCACTTTAACTATTAATTAATTAAGAATACTTATATTAAGCTCAAAAAGCACCTTTAATCTTAATCATTAAAATATGTAAATACTGTTTACTTATCTAACTAATATTATACATAGTATTGAATTTCATACGCTAGAATTTTTTAAATATTTAGTATGTAAAATATATATTTGATTTGATCACCATCAATACATTTACTAGTCTATGCTTATTATAGTATGATATACATTTAGTAATTAATCATTAGTAATGAAATCAGTATTATATATTATTTCAAAACTTTAGAAGTAAATTCAAGAAAATTATTGTAGTTGACTTTAATTCTCAAGTAACTATAATATATAGTTCTATATATAACTAATACTAACATACACTTATATACTTCACTTATCCCTAGTCCTTTCAGTAATGTTTTCACAGAATTTCAAATAGGTTGAACTAAATTTAAATAAATTAACAACTTGTATCTTAACACCAAATAACGGCTATATTTAATTGTTTCACTCCAAAACGAATCCAGAATACGATAATTTGTTAGATATGTACTGCAAGCGCGTAGAATAAAAGGCGCCACCAAGAAGCCCAATCAATATTTTAGTTAATCTTTATGATCTTGACCCGCGTTTCAAATGGTCCAAATTTGTAGGTGTTGGACTATTTCACTCTGCAATAGAAATGTTCGGGATGGAAGTAGCATACGGAGGTCACAGATTTCCAGGTACTGGTGTATTTTATTCAGCCCCATTAAGCTTGCCAGCACCTGCGTAATTTTATAAACAACTAAGACTTGGTTAAACAACTAAAACACCACAAGAAATAAGTTAAATAATAAGAAATTTGAGTCAAAATTGGCAGGGGCGAGCCTATCACATTACTAATAAAAACTGCAATCATTTTACTGATGCTCTTTTACATGAATTGAATGGAGAATAATTACCTGCATTTGTAAATAGAGCCGCAAAAATTGGAAATGGTCTTGGTATTTATAACTGTCTTAACACTGATACAGTACGCGATGGTCCTGAAGTTGATAGAGAATGATTTGGATTAGATTTTTTATTGTTTTAACAAGGTTATTAATTTGTATGATAATGCCTTGAACCTGAATTTTGAACAAAAATAATGTATGTGGTAGTTATAGAGTTTGATAATTATATAATAAATATTATATGTGCCGTCATAGCTCAGCGGTAGAGCATTGGACTTTTAATCCAATGGTCGCGGGTTCGATCCCCGTTGTCGGTAAGTTTTTATTTTAATTATCAATATTTTAGTGTAGTGCGATTAATTAATATACTATAATTGTGATATATTTTATTTCAATTTTGCACCTCTAAATGAATTAAAATATTTAGGATTTATCAATTAATGAAATATTTAAATTAGATATTGATGAAATAATGTTAGAATAATTAGTTAATTAAGAGCAGGCTGATATTAATGTACAGATACATAATTAGCTTGAGTAAGAAGTAGAAAACATTACAAAGCATGAAGATATTTCTTAACTTGATTTTAATGTTGCAACACACTTGAATTAACTTAACTTAATTGTTGAAAACATAAATAAAGTTGCTGAATAGGTTTAATAAAGCATTGATTATGAATTAAGTTACTGCCTAGTTCAAAACTAATTATGCAATATAATAATAAAGTCCCGGTAAGAGTTATCGTTGCGAGATAAACTTAAAAAGAATATTTAGTAAGCAGATGATAAAGATATAATCGAAATTATCGAAAAATGCTTGTAGTGAAGTTCATTAAGATATATAAATATAACAAATGTGTCTTTATTAGTAAGTATATAATTTTCATTTTCTGGGTATCATTTCCTTTTCTTCATTGATATATTTAAACTTATATTCAGGTCCATCTTACTTGATTATTTAGCTATATCTATGTTTAGCCAGTGAATATTAATGCATTAAATTTTGTATTTATACTTCTAACGTTTTCATTAGTTAGTTTTATTTGTTTGATTCTAGTTATAAAGCTAAGTTTTGTGATTTTAGTTAGTCAAGCCCAGAAAGAGAGTCTTCCATTTGTTATTTTAATCTAGAGTTTCTTTCGTGGAGATATTACTCGATTTTCTTGTTTACTTCGTGTTATGTTGATTCATTCATAAATATTGGAGTAAATGTTAAATATATTTATTATATGTCTTAAAAATCGAAATTAATTAGTCCACTCCCTTCATGTAAATGTTCTAATTTGATTCAGTCTTATGCTAGACCCATTCAAGTGGTTAGATATAGTCTCACAGTCAATTAGTATATTCTGTTATTGGGAATAGAATTAAGTGTTACGATACTACTTTAAAAATCGCATCTGTCCTTGATTTTGAGTGTGCAAATGATATTCGTTCGATTCACATATCACCATGTGGTCGTTTTATATTCGTTGTGGATACATAATCCATTGGTGTGTTGATAACTGTGTTTGGTCAGGTAATTTAGCATGCTGCTTTGAATCTGAAGCAGATTGTCTCATTTTGTTTTGGTTCAACTGATTTCTTAGCTATTGGTCTTCCAGATCAGATTTTGATGTATAAAACGAATTTGAGCTAGATCTCAAGTTAGGATGCGTTCGTCTTCCACCAGGTGTTCCAGATTCAGACTCAGAGACCTGTCGCATTGTACTTTAGCCCAGACGACTCCCTACTGTGTGTATAACAGGAAAACTCCTCTTTCCGCGTTTTCCCAGTATCTCATCTCACCTCTCCACACGTAACGAAGTACAAGCAGATGCAGTTGATGAAGCAGATGTTCAAGCCAGATTCCTTCGATTTAATCGTCCCAGATAAGATAATCAAGGCCTTCTTCCTTCAGAACACCGGTATTAACCCGTACACATACACCCAGTAACTTTGCAATCATGAACTAGAAGAGAGCGACCCAATCATCCAAAAGATAAATGAGCAGTTTGAAAACAAGTAAATGTCTACCTACGACATCCTCTTGGTGAACTGCAAGGGATAAGTAACTCAGTTCTCAGCCGGTTCGCTTGAAAGCAGCAGCTGCTACTCATTCATGAAAACGAACGAGTTCAGCGCCTCCATCTCAGCCGAGTAGTAATCTGATATCACAGTGATCAACGCTGATCAGAAGTACAATCAAATCGTTTTCGCTACACAGTGCGGTCATTACATAATGCACGACGTCAACGGCGAGTTCATCCACTCCGTTTCAGTTTCAGCTTACCCCTTGACTTCAATTAGAATTCTTTCACCAATTTAAGTTGCGTGCGCATCTACTTTCGAGAAATCACTTGCTGTGTTCAATCACTAGTCCGAGTCATTTGAACTCTAAGAGTAATCATTCGTGTCCACTTGCTTCAGTTTATCCCACGATGGCTTATACGCAGCTGTGGGCTCCGTATAAGGTACTGTATTCGTGTTTAACACGATTACGAACATGCTCACGCATACGTACATTCCGCACACATCTCAAGTGAAGTCAGTGCAGTTTTTCACGAGCTCGAAGGCCATCGCTAGCTGTGCGGCCGATTCTGTTGTGTGCTACGACATGAACAAGCAGCTCATGTTCAGGCATTTAACAACTGAGAGAAATCTCTTCGTGCACGTTGCAGTTGAGTAGTCAGGGGAGATTCTCGCAGCTGCTGACGCTGATTTCCAGGTGCACTTGTTCGACATATAAAGTGGAAAGTTGATTGATTCGTTGCGCTATCACGAGGGACCGGTGACTTAGCTTCAATTCAATCCGGACGGTTCGGGTTAACTTTTTAGCAGCTCATGGGACCAGACCGTGCGCGTGCTCGAGGCTTTCAAGCCCGGTAAGGAAATCCATGTAATTCAAGAAGAATCTGTTGTACTCGGTTTCGTACTGTCAAAATAACTTATAGTCTATTTGAACGACGGCTCAGTGAACTTCTACGAGAACGGTGCGGATGAAAAATTAGTTGACTACATCAACGTGAAGAGGCACATGCAATCAGGCCGTCTCAAACAGGTTATGGACAGTGATAAGTTCGAAACCGCCGACTCGCAAAACGGCTTGCTCATTGGCGGTGGAAAAGGGCGCTACGTTGTCGTTTACAATTAAAACGAGTTCAAGCTCAAAATTTAACTTTCTATTAATTACGACCTGGACGGAATTGACACTGACCAATTCAACCAAAGAACATCCAAAAAGGAGTTCATGAAGGACCTCGAATAGTAAACCAAAAATATTGACTTGAAAACGAGGAAAGTTCTCGACCCCATATTAGCTCTCGAGAACAAGAAAACGGAAGCTAGGACACTGCAAATAAACATTGCAAAAGATGGAACAAAATTCTTCGTTCTGACCACATTCGGGTTACTCACGTTTAAACTTAAAAGCAGCTCGGGAATGAACATAAACTTGCTCGTTACGCACGCAACAGTTAACAAGTTAATTAAAACGGATTATTAAACGGCAATGCTTCAAGCGTGTTAACTATAATCACTTGATCTGTTCAAAATAGCTGCACAGCGCCTTACAGGTAATGAAATATTTGAATGCGGCTCACTATTGCCCACTTTCATTTAATACCTCTCAGAGTCGTTCTCGAATAACACAGTTAACGTTTTCAAAAGCCTCATGAAGAAATCAGCCAAAGAGCTCTTCACCAAGCACAGGACCTGGGAACAAGAAAAACTACTCACAGCCGTAAAGCAATTCCAAAAAATACTCAGGAACTAATCGGAAATAGTCGAACTCGGAACGGAAATCGAAAAACTATTCGCAGGAATGGAACTGGAAGCAATCGGCAGAACAACTGAAGCAGTAGAAGACGAAATCATCGAAGAAAAAATTGCGATGAGAAGAAGGTGATGATTTGAGATTATTTTGGTTATTGTTTTTCATTTAGTCCAGATATAGGCATTGTTATAGAGTTATTTATTTTGGATATTTTGGAATTAAGACACAAATGAAAGACAATAAGAGAATTATATTTATTAGAATTTGAAATGGAAGATTACTATTTTTTTTACTATTTATTTATAAAACTTAATTAAAAAATAAAAACTTACCGACAACGGGGATCGAACCCGCGACCATTGGATTAAAAGTCCAATGCTCTACCGCTGAGCTATGACGGCACATATAAATATTAATAAATATATAAAGCGCTCACTAATTGATTTAAAGATTAGTGTTGTTAATAACAGTTAAAATATGCATTAAAAAACCTAAATTTCTTCAACGAAATCACTTCACTTAAATGGATGAGACAATTTTCATTGAATTGTTATAATACGTGATAGAAACTGATCCTAGAGCTTAAACTTTTACAATCGATGATATATTAGAATGTGACATGAACAATTTTGTGTAGTAGCTGAGGGATCCTATGAACATTTCTATTAAGTTAAAAGCTAAAAGTGGTGATGATATGGATCAGGATGCCGAACAAATTGAAACATTCGCATTATCTAGTTGCTCAACTGTATTTCTATAAGACAATAACGTGAATAACCTGGAAAAAATTGAGTTGGATTTGATTATTGAGTAATCCTTTGCAATGGATTTCTTCAGTTTCGCTGCACATGTGAAGCCCGAAAATATAAGAACGAAATAATATACTGACAGGCCAGCTACTCACATTCAAGCTATTTAAAATGATTTTCTTGAAAAATTTATAACACAGCTTAGATTACACTTCAAGTTACCGACTGCAATTATAACTTAGAGCCTATATTTGTATAATTATTTGGAACCCCGTTTATTCCAAACAATTTCTTCTGCTGAAATAATTAAAATATATTTGTAAGTAATTGATTCCGACGAATCACTATTTAACAAGTATAAATTTACTAAGTTGGCATTTGTATGTGTTCGTGACTATTTATTAAGAATAGAACTGTCAGAGGACATTAGGTAATAATATAGTTAACTTTATCAAATTATGAACGTCACATGTGAGCTGGCAGATATTCTTTCAAACGAAGAATGCTAATAAGCAATTAAGGATATACTCACTGGTACCAAAGAAAAAATGATGTCATTAATCAATTTCACGAATCAAGTAAATTTATAGCATCTGGTTACAAACAAGAAAAATAAAGCAAGCTAATATTTGGCTGCTTAATTGTAATCCAGAGTTACGTTTAACCTCTTAAGGGCTACTATTTACGATAACTCACAATAGAAAATGGTAATGTCCACCAGTTCTTCTTCTTAGTTCGTAAAAGTATCTAATATTTTATCCCAGATTAATTATAATGCACTAGACGTACAATATGTTTAGAAAGAGTTTATGATTGCTTGGGTTTCGGAATATCATTGCATTAGCTAATTAAAAGACCCAGAAGTTCTATTGGCTCTCTTAAAATAACTGAGCTGGTCTTAAACAGAACGCATTATTTTCCAAGAAAAAGTAAAATCTATCAAGAAAAATTACTTAGAATGTTATGCGTATAACCCTGATAACTTTAAATATGGAGTACAATTCATTTAACTTTTACATCCAGAAGAAGAAGTATTAGATAAGTTAATTATTTCAACACTTATGTCTTAATTTAATTAATTTAAAGAACAGTTTTAAATGACAAGCGATAAATAAGTTGGTGAGAATCTCAAATAATTTACAAACTTCTTAATAGAATTTAATAAAGAAGTGGACTGCCAAATTTAATTATTCATCCCAACTTTATGCTAACTTCAAACTACAGTGAGATACATTAATGAAGATGTTAGTTGTGTATTTAATTAGAAAATGTCTATAGCCGAGTTTTAAATTCCAGGAGGTTCTAACTAAAAGTATTCACACACTACACAATCTTCCAATACGCAATGGTTAATGGCTACTCCGTTAACAGCATATATTTCTGTGTGTGTTAAAATTCTTAGAGATATGTCAAGTTAGTTTTAAACTAATTGGAGCATAGAGAAAGGATTATTATCTCGCGTTTGCATGCCATAAATAAAAGAGATATTTCAGTATTATTATGTGATAATGGAAAAACTTTATCAATAGTTGTAAAAGCAATAGCCAAATGCTGTTCTGTCCAAGTTTTTCCCATTGGACATCGCTCTAACTTTATCAACGCCGTTAACAGGTATGAATTTGACCGCTGAGTTCGACTTTTTGGAATCTATTATACAAAAGGCTTTACAACACGAATAATTATCAACATATGATCCTTTTGCTTATTCGTCACAAAAAGGTTATTATAAATTTGCTTGTACAAGTTTAACTGAAGATTTGCTCGCGTTCTTGAACACTATATTTTCAGAATTGGTTTATCAGTTAAATTTATCGTAATAATCATTGAACGCCTTCATGTCAGGTTTACAAAAATTAATTACTTCTATGTGCAGTTAGTTGAAATTCAAGCATATTACTAACAGTATTCCAAAGCTTCACTCAGTATTTTAGGGTGAATCCACATAGAAGAGATTTTTGAAAAGTGATGCTTTTAAAATGGAGTTTGACGATGGGTTTAGTTCACCGAATTTAACATACGCTTTATAGAATTCTAACAACAAAATAGCAATTGCTAAACAGTTCGAAGCGTATTTGAAACTGGATATGAAGCAGGTGAAGATCGAGATCACGCCAATTCAGCCCTATTAGGAGCCGAAGTAAATTCTGGATGTGTACAGGGTTCTGATGAAAATAAAGCTTAGATTGAACACATTAGATAGAATTTACCAGGCTTTGGAGTAGTTATACGAGCAGAGTCAAAATCAGAGTTTCTGTTAGTCTTAGCCTAATAAATTGATTCCAACGTTAAGAGAGTAGTCCAAGAACATGCCTTCTCAGTCTGAGTTGGAGACCGTTTAGAGTTATTTCGGCTCCATTTTTGACGAGTTGAGGTCTACGATTGACAATTTGTTAACATTTTAGGCGAATTATGCGATTTTTTACGGGCTGCGTTTGCAGTTTTAGCAGTTGTATTGCCCCACTCCAAGCTAGGCTCCAATTGACGATTTGTACATACAATTAAAATAAATAATCAGATTCAGCTCGTCCGAGCTCGCTCCACGATTGCGTAAGCAAGTATTGCAACAGTATGGCCAGTCGATAGCGCTCGCGATGCGCTTCATCCTGCTCGACTCTGGTAAGCGTGCGCGTACCATCTCTCAGCGTGACCATGTTCAGCTCCAAAACGATCTTGTCAGATTGACCGAATTAGTTTCTGGTTGTGAGTTCGTGGCCGACCATATTTTCGAGCTCTGGGTTAATCGTAATGAGCACTCAGGTTTAACTTTCGAGGTCCTCCTTTCTGAAACTGAATTATAAGATATTTTTAGGAGAGCAGATAGGGCCGTTTCACTCCATTCAGAGTCCTCCGAGTACTTAATTAAATTGATCGAACAGTTAAGTTCCGACGATTTAAAGAAATTTGATGTTTTGAAGGAAATAAATGAAACAGCCGGAACGGAGGAATTCGTGCGCGTACTTAATTTTAGGAGGTACGACGAAGAAAACACGAGGAAGTTCATGCAGGCGCTGAAGAAGAAATTGTGAGCTGGTTTTGTTTTTATATGGAGAAGAGTATTTAAAAGAGAAGAGTATAAATTACAATATTTAATATTTGCTTATTATTTAATAACATAAAATGAAAAAAGATTTATGTTTGATAGAAAAAATGTGAGAACTATATGCATTGGTTGTTGTAGCAATTCATAATTTAAATGAATAATTCCAGTTAATGGATTGTTATGATTTATAAGATGATAGATTATATTATGTCACAGTATTGTTGATAAGGTTACATTAAGAGGCTCAATATTTTAGTATACTATATAATATACTTAGTATATTAGTATAGTATACAAAAGCATTATTCAAATTTATTGGTATATCGAATCTATATCGAATCTTTAATTACTATAAATATAAGAATGAATCATTGATTAAATCACTGCTCATCAACAGTAACCAAAACAGGGTATTTAGAATATACACCTGATAGATCATTTGCGTTAATTAACAACTATCCTCTTGTGCTATTTACGACATCTTTCAATTATTGTTCACATTAAGAAATACGAGATACCTCTGTATCTTCACAGGTAAATGTTATTTTAGTGATATCGGACTGAATCTTCACAATTTAATTGAAACTCAAAATATCTACCACAAATGTAACGCTTACTTCAGAATTAGTATATTCTTGAATACAACCAGAGGTAAGTTCCAGATAAATATTATTGTGATATATCGTTGACGTCATCTCACATTTTAATAATGATTGATCTTCAGCATAACAACTAAGCGATAATGCAATGATTATCATTGAAGTGAAATATTGAAAGAAATATCTCCAAGAATTCAGTGTGATGAAATCTGTGGATCATTTTAGATCATTTATATAATTTACACTATTATTAAATGGTTTAGTAATTTGCTTGAAAAAGTAAGTGGTAATTGTATAAAAAGAAAGTAAAAATATATTAATTACTTAGTACTTTTATATATATTAATATTGATAAAATTAATATGTTGGTTATTTGTAAAGTTTAATAAATCAATTATTATAATTGAAACATTTTATACTTATATCCAAAGCATAATTGACAATGAGCGTGTCAAGATAAAATTTCAATGAATCAAAATCACTTTCCTGCTTTGTAGTAAGTTTTCTTTAGGGTTGGCAGTGCTCCTGTGGTGGAGAAGCCTAATTGTACAACGTTTGTTTTGTTTTCTGGTGGTGGGTGGACTATTTGTGGCGCTGAGTTTGCGTTAACTGTTTTGGTCACTGTTGGTTTCGTTTTCGGCTTTGGTTTGGGTTTAGGTTTTTCTGCTGCTTCTTCGGTGTCTTCTTTGGGCTGTGTGCGTTCTGTTTTCTGCACTGGGATGTTTCTCGCTTGTTTCCACGCGTCTTCCATGTCTTTTACGAATGTTTCGTCAATTTTCTTGTCCTTTCGCACTTCTTCGATAACTGTTAGAAAGTCGTCAAAATACGAATGTGCCAAGCACTATTACGCGCTGATTCTGCGGAGTGGGTCGTATTCGAGCATTTTTGCGATGATATCTACAACTTCCGGTTTTGCGTTCGTCATCATCGTTTGCACTCCGCACCCTTTTACAACTTGGAATTCGGCTTTGATGGGGTTGTTTTTCGCGTTTCTGCGAAGTCTTTTGATGAGTTCGGCTGACGGCGTTCCTAGAACGTTGTGGATTCGGCACATTTGGTCGAATTCGTCCTTCCCGGGGAAGATGGGGTGGAGCTCGATCAGTTCGTACATGACGCATCCGAGGCCGAAGATGTCCATTTCCTGCCCGTAGATTCCATCAGAGAGTAAGACCTCTGGTGGGCGGTACCAGCGGGTGGAGATGTACTCGGTGTAGGGGAATTCGGAGCCGATTTAGCGCGCAGAGCCGAAGTCGGACAGCTTCACTATGTCACCGGTCCAGGACTCCGAGTTTTTCTGCACGAGCACGTTCTCAGGCTTCATATCGCGGTGGAAGAAGCCAGCTTGATGCGAGGCCTTGAGCCCATTTAAAATTTGGAACATGTACCACTTAACTTGGTTTACCGGAAGAGGCGTTTTCCGGTGCCTAATCGTCTAGTACATGTCGTGAGACATCAACTCGAACACGAGAGCCAATCGGCCAGTGGACTTGTCAAACAGGATCTCAAGCAGTTTAACCGTGTTCTAGTTCTGCGAAAGCACTTTTAACGCCTGAATCTCACGCAACTACACTATTTAGTCAATCGATTTGTACGTCTGCTTCATTCTTTTTATGGCCACCATTTACCCGGTTTTAGTATTTTCCGCCTAAATCACATCGGCAAACGCGCCCGAACCCTTCTTCGCCACAAAACGGAATTTGTTCTACCGCTAGGCAACTTGATTATCTGTCATTATACTTTTTTGCGCGAGGAGTGGTCAAACCCACAAATTTATTGAAAATCAATACAATATAAGATCTTCTAAATCTATAGAATTCACACTACCGATTGAAGTGAAGAATTAACAATATTATCCACAAATCTAATAAATAAATATTTAAATTTAAAAGAAACCACACCGTGCTTTTGGAAATGGGCCGCGACTCCACTTTTGCCAAACATCACACCGAATACAGACACTGGTATGTTAAAAATCTCTCATAACTTAAACTAACAAAATAGCCGTTGCTGTGGTAACGTCAACGCTGTCGTCAGCAACTACGGACTCATGGTTTGCCGTCGTTGCTTCCGTGACAATGCCGCCAAGATCGGCTTTGTCAAGTATCACTGATCAGTTAATTTGCTTTATTTATCCCTAAACTAGAACCTAATACTTTGATGTGCGACATTAATACTCGAGTCTGTCATAATAATGAACGCAAACTCCTTACTTAACCGAAAACGCTAGCCATATGTATCATTCTACCTGTGCTAACATTAAAATAACATCTATTTATTTTTATAAATATAAAATATATTCAAATAGCATCATTCAATTCTAAATCAGCTATAATATTTCTGGCAATTAGCATCCTTTCTTACCTGCTTCTAACAGCTAGTAAACTGACTTATAATATTTTTGTATGGAAGTATTTAATCAGGTCCTGCTGTGAACTATTTTCGTTGAGTGGTTCAACGAAACATCGTTCATAAGGTTGTAAGAATTGTTCTAATGTGAATCCTTTAGTAGATGTTTTTGGAATTTGATTATATTTATCTCTTATGTTCTATAAAGTAAGTAGTGTTTCGTAGTCATATTCGGCTTCTTCCAGTACTTTTTTCATCGTTTTCTTTTGAATTTCTTTCAGTTATTAGAGAGTATACAAATCTCCAGTGCGAAGTGCGTGTTACAATGTGAGTATAATATTAAGTTTTTTGCCTTGTATTTCAATTTCTATGCTCATTTGAAGTGGTAAATGTTATGTTTCGCATAATAGCTATATTGTGTAGCTATTCGCCCTTTCCGCTCACTTTTAGATGACTCACTTGTAACGTCCAAACAGACATCATCATTTCGCGTCTGATGGTGAAACTTACAAATAACACGTTTAAAACATAACCCTATTAAACAGGCGTTTATTTGAAATAGCCAACTAACCAGTAGCGCGTGCTTATACAGAGTTCAAACACCCAAATGATATGTATTTAATAAACGCAGACTTGTACCGTTAAAATAGAAACGAATACCTCCAACGCGTCTACAGAACCGATAGACCTTACTACGACGAACTCTCGCACATAGCGGACAAAATAAATGAAAAGAGACAACTTGATAAAATGACAATTCAGAACACAGAGCCAAAACTTAAAAACTTCTTCTGGACACCAGTGCCAAAAAGTAACCCACTTGACTACTCAAAAAAGCTCGAAAGGAGAGACTTAACTCAATCAGAAAGAGCAAATCTTAAACAAATTGAAAAATCACTCCAAAGACCTCAAAGTGGGCTGAGCCAAAGACCACAATCAGCATAAAGCATGAACTCAGCTCCAAGATCCTTGAATAGCTCAGAAAAACAATAAACAAGCATTTAAATGATTTAAAGCGCACAAGTTCAAGAAAACAAACACAATCCGAATATTCTACTTACACCTGAAAAGAAACAAAAAGAACAAAAAGTTGTCACATCCCAAACTGAAAGCGCTTACAACGACGACCAAATTGTAAAAGCAAGAGAATTTGTTGACAGAAGACCATATAAACAAAATATTGTTATCCAGTGAGACTAAAATACATATAATAGACACACATGGTATATAACTTGAAATATAATATTTTAGCTTTTGTGACATTAAATTTATGTTAAAAATAACAAATTTATATAACAATTAAATACCAATTAAATACCACTCCAGACCTTTAAATGAACTGTTTCCATTCTCAGTTCAGACATCCAACAAGCTAACGCAAGATTTGAACAGCTTAAATTCCCAACATGGGGGTAACTTAGTGCTGTAGTAACTTCATAATGCTTGAAGTGTGATAAAGATTCAATGAACGAGTTAAAATTCTTAAACAAAGGCGAAATAGCTTATTTCTCGCTGATTCTTCATATGTATCAATAATACTATATAATGGAAGGGCTGACTGATCAATTATTTTAACTTACATGCTAATACATTTAATTCATTTATCTATTCTGATGATTTTGATTAAATACTGTCACACTTAAATTTTGCTTCACTCAGTATATAGAATACCACTCCGTGTCCTCATTACCAATTGTAAAAGATATCATAACATTTTTTCAAACATAAACATGTAAACAAACATACAATTACTTCATGCTTAACTTTTATCATAAAATCGCACATAATTAATATTGTCCACTCCAAATGTCAGTTGTTCTGATTCGTTAAAACAGGACGAATAATTTGATTTGCAGATTTGAGTCGGACCCGCGTTATTATCTTGTGTCCGCTCTTCCTTTAAGGATGCAGGAGTTGGTTCGTTAGTATTTTTTGTAGAATTCGTCTAGGTTGTCATTTTTTGTGCAAGGTGCGTTTTAGCAGAACTAGTACGCCTTATTCTAGGAGTTGCTTGATTTGAAGGTGCTGACTTTACTTGATGGTGTAGCTTATTTGAACAATCAGCCGTTGAAGAACAAGGTGCTTGCGATTCAGAGCGATCCACCTGCGTTCTTAACGTCCGACCCGGTTAAAATCCAGCAGTTCATTCACTAACAGTCAAGCACTAATTTGAAGTCCTTTTTAAAGTCAAAATAAGTCCAGGATATGGTCAACAACAGTACTGACCAATTTAAATACATTCTAAGCTAAAAACTGGGCCCGTTGAAATACGTTTTTGAGAACCTTTCACTCCAAGAAGAGTCAATTACCGAATCTGTTTCCGAATAAGATTCGATTTAGGAACCTATATCTTATAATGATAAACTTGACGGGATAATTCACCAAATCAAAACCCGAATCGAGTTCGTAACGAACAAACTATTTTATTCAATAAACGAATTCAATTTGGAAAATATATTGAACCTGAAAGTAAATTCCGCGGACCTCGAAGAACTGAAATTCTACACGAAAATACTTAAAGACCTGGAGTGAAAAATGGATTGATAATTAAATTGAAATATAAATTGGGTAAATTTGGTCAAAGAGAACTGATTAATTTGAAAATGATGGTTGACTTATATTTAGGAATTAATTTTATTACTTAATAATATGAAGTCAATATTTATGTTCGCTATTCATACATACTATGAAATATATACTAACCAATTACCTACCTATATTAAGTTATTACTATCTATTCATTAATATAATTGGTGTGATAATTATTATTTGAATTATTCAAATACGGCTGTACATATTTGACCAACGGCGGTTTTTAACCGTTTTTTCGGATTTTTCCCTATTTTTGAGCTAAAAATGCAATGACCTGGAATTGAACCAGCGACCAAAGGTATATCTACCTTATGTACTACCCTCTAGACTAAAATGTCACTATAGAAATATGATGTTTATCTGAAATACAAAAATATTGAAACTACTATCTATAAATTTCTTGCATATACCTTGCCACAAGAGATAAAGACAAGAATAATATGATCATAATGATCATATATACGATATATGCCATTTATACAAAATTTTTCACTTTCATAAAAAATGAACTATAATCTAAATATAACTTGTATCTACCTATAAACAGTAACATATATCTAGTATATTAGTTTATATTATTAAAATATCTTATGTAATACAATATAAATGAATATATTTATGAAATAAATGGTTATCTGAATGAAGTAACAATATATATAATGCTAATTGCTGTTATAATGAATTATATTCAATTAAATGTAGTATTATTAAGTATTACTATATAATTAACATAACCGTCGAAAAACCGTATTTTGATTGACTGAGATTGAAAACCGCGATTTGTTTGACGCCAAAAACCGGCGTGACGACGGTTTTTAATCAAAATGGGACACCTTATTTGAATATAAACTTTATATATTAAACCGTGTAACAAAACAATACCACTCCAGACCTTTAAATGAACTGTTTCCACACTCAGTTCAGACATCCAACACGCGAACGCAAGATTTGAACAGCTTAAATTCCCAACACGGGGGTAACTTAGTGCTGTAGTAGCATCTAAAAGCGTGAAGTGTGATATTAATAAACTAGATTTTAAAAACTTAGTGAAATAGCTAAATTCACCTGGATTCTTCAAATATCTATGATATTACAGCTACAGTTGAAGAACTGACTGATTTATTATTTTAACTTACATACAATACTCACTACTTCATTTCATTTTTATCTGAAGTTAATAAAAATTACAATTAAATGAATTGTATAAAGAATAGTTGTCTAATCAATTTCTTTTCTGCTAATCAAAACTTTAATCTCAATGTTTTACAACTATTTATGTGTTCATATTAATACTTATCAACTGTTAACGATAATGAAAGAATGAGATAATAAAAGACTCCTTTACAATTAATTAAACAAAAAATACAAACAAAATGTTTTCAATCAATTTTGTTATTTGTATGTTAAATTATTAGATAACTAATTAACATATTAATAATATCATCTTATAAATCAATTAATAAACAAACCGACAAAAATAAACTCCCGTTTAAACAAAATAACTCACAAACTGTAAAACAGGTCGTCCATCAGTCCGCCCAGTTCCTAGTACCCCGCCTCGAAGTACGTTCTCTCCGTTTGCCCATTGTACCCGTTCTATTTGATTTTAAGTTCTTTATCAAATAACTCATTAAATATCTGTTTTTAGTTTGATTGTGTATTTGAAATAGAGTTTGGTTGATTATTGAATGATTGATTGTTGAATTGATTGAAATTGTTTTCAAATTGATTTGGCTGGTCGAATTGATTGAGTTGGTCGAAAACGTCGAATTGGTCGAATTGCTGCTCGTCCTCGCACCGAATTGAATCTATGCTACAGTTATGGGAGGTGGAATTGCTTTTTCTTGTTTACTATGTGAGTAATTATATATTAAAATATTTTGCCACTTCTAATGCGGATGACAAATTCCAATAAATAATCTCAAGTTGGAGATTATTCATGAACTACTCATTAACACAAGAGGGCCAAAAATATGATTTCGATCGTATTAGACCATAATCGACTATTCAAAGTCGGTATTTAATATTCCAAAAAGGAAAAATAGAAATTACCACATGCAATAAAAGGACGGCAATGACAAAAATAAACGCGGTAGAAGATGTTTAGGGAAGGTCAACTAATTCACTTAACAAACTTAGGCAGTTCTGAAGCGTTTGTATTCTCTTCATTTCTGGGTCCAACGGATGAATTCATAAAATATTGTACCAATCTGAACTAGTTATATCACTTGTTTAAGATGTCCCTGTGTAATTTCTACGTTTTAGTCAACAAAACTAATTTATGAAAGATTTTATCTCGAAAATATATGGTAGTTAAGCCTGATTGGAGAAAAGAATAAGAGGATCCAATGATTGGTATACGGACGCAATATGTAATTTATAACTAGTAGCGCAAGCACTGGACCTGCAGAGGACCTCGGTGTTCATCTTCAACTGGGTCAATCTGAACGATTTTAGGTATTTCTTAATCACGAAAAACAATGGAGGACTTTTTCTTTCAATCTCAACCGGGAGCTCAAGATGAAGTATTGGTACTTCGCTTAATTAGAATTATAATTCAGGTAGTTACAGTCGCTTTCATTCTCAATATTCAAATAATGAATGCATTTTTGTTTCTTGAAGAATGGAATCAAGTGGGTTAGTCGGGCCCAGCATTAAATAATATATTGATGCTACTCTAAAACAACAGTTATTTTACTTATGATCTTCCACTTCCATTTCATAATGAGAAATCAATTTTCTTGATTGTTAAATTATACAACGTTAGGTAAAGTTGAAACTTATTATTGAAGTATATACAGAGTTATATACGTTAATTATTGTAGCACAGCTATCCAAGGCTCAACCAGGCCTTGATGTGATTGAAGCACTTTACAAATCAATAGTAAATAGAGTTAATGAGTGTATTGATGAGGAGGGAGAACACACTCATTATTGAGCCGGGCAGTGATATAAGTAAGATTCAAATAATAAACTTCATTCTTCTTCCTAATTCAAAAAAGCATTTCGAGGGCCCACCACTGTAGGACGCTGTTTGTAGTGCAGAATCTGCTCGGAAAGCTGCTTTCGCTGCTGAATGAGCTGGTCCTTCTTTTTCTACTACGAAATCATCAAATCCAACTCTATCTGAAGCATCGCCATCTGATTCTTGGACTTGGAGAACTTACCGCACATCTAGTACACGTAATCGTAAAACTTACCCGGATGCAACTCATTCGCATCCTAAAAATCAATCAAAGAATCACGCACAAAGGTAGTTAAAGAACACTTACTCGTGTAATACGGAATAGTTGATATAATCAACTACAAAATCTAAATCTTGTAGGGCTCCAACTAGTTGAACGCACACTAACTAAACTGCTTCACAAACCACTTCGTAACCAGCTGAAGAGGCAGATTCAACTTCGAAGACGCAAATTATAACACACGCCTGCGACCGGCTTCAGACAAGGTGAAGAAATGCTTCACCAAAGCTATATTAGAAGTTTACTCAAGATATGCTGACATCTGCTATATTATTTCAAACTACTGCTAACCAGTCAACTAAACGGGCGGCATTATAATATGTGGAGTGGAAACAGGAAAACAAAGCAGATTTCTATGTATAGCAGTGTATTCGGAATGATTGTGTATAAATAGAATAAACTTACTAGAATTGCCAATAAAAATAGATAAGGGCACTTTTTATAATGATGGGCAGGCAATTAACTATTCAGTATCACAATTGCATATTTTTCAAATATTTTTACTTGTTCCGGCGTTTCCCTCCGTAAAATTGAATTCCGCAAAAACATGAAAATCTCGATAAATTTGGCTTAAAACTGGAGTGAATATCGTTTTAATCTTTATTGGTAGATTTACGTTATATATGAATACCTGAAAATCAATCTAAAATTATATTATATATTATATATTATAGCCATGTATATTTCATTCTATTTAGCTTTCAAGCTATAAAAATATTGAGACTTTCTCTTTTATATCTCAATCGTTTTCTCAATACACATGCTAATTAATTAAGAAATAGACAGTACAGTGGTCGGCAATGAAAGTGTCATTTTGATATAGAGAACAGATTGAAGTTTAATAAATAGTGTTAAGTTATATCACTACCCGGCACAATTATGAGTGAAGCCTACTTTAATTATACCCACTTCAATTTATATTTTACCATAAAATTGAAAACTTGTTATTTTAATCTTGTCATATTCAAGTCGAGTGTAGCTAAGCACCGACACCAATATCACAATATACTTCATATTCGTTTCTAGCGAGTTAGACCAAGGTCGCCTTGAAAGTGAGGAGCAAATCACATTTTTTGAATTCAAGTCTTGGAAGGCAAGTGGTTAGATTTTAATAGAATTAAAGAAGTTTACTCAAGTCTCTAATTCAATAATATATTCATTTCCATCCAAGTGCTCTTAATAGTATTCTTCAAGGTATTTTATGCAGACCAATTTTTGTTTCTTGAGACATGCCTTTACTGGCAGCCGCTTATTAATTGCTTAGAACATAGAGGACAGTATAAACTAATCTTGAGATTTCAGCCGGAATTGGCAACAAAAATTCTCCATTAAATTTCGTCGCTAAGAAAATCGTTAATTCTTCCCTCTTTTCCATTTTGTAACTAGGATTAAGCTTCCCAGCCTGGTTTATTGAATGCAATGTTAGCGATATATTTTCTATTGCATTATTTCCCTCACTGTTACGCTCTCTCTGTGTTTCATACAAGTGGGTTTAACTTGACAATATAATTGGAATTATTTTGAAATTACTTGAGCTTTATGGTGTTAAAAGTTGTAATTTAATGATAATCTAACTTTTGAGCAATATAGCCTCATAAAATTATTTAATAGTTTGCACCGTGATTCATTTTAAGCGGAAAAATAGGTTTACAAAATCATGTTAGATAAACCAAAGACGTGCAGGTGGGCTAGTCGAACTACTTCTAATGCTCTATTTTGAGTTTATTTTTGGGACTTCATTCCTTTTTGCACAAGTTCCAAATTCTAAATAAACAAAATGGAATATTGTTGGTTAAGATAAATTAATCTACATTGGCAACTATCAATTATTAACAAGTGGTAGCCATAATATATCAATTTAGTATCAATTGACCGCTTGTATTCCACTATCTAATGGTGGATTTCATCTTATGTTTGTGAAGTGGCAAAATATTTTAACAAAATATCACTGAAATAGTAATTTAGAAAGGACCATGTATAGTCAAAAAGAAACGCAAATAATTTAATACCCCTAAGTAATCCTAAGTCCCTTAACCGATCAAACTATCTAATAAATACTAGAACGCTTGTCAAAACACAGCTTACAAAAATATTTTGATATACAGTTTCATTTCAAGGTTTAAGGTGAAATTAGCAAATCTGTTACATGGGACACTTTTCATAAAAATATTTTCAACTTAAACTCGACTACACTATAATTGAGAGGATCACCCACTCCAACCAATGAAACCAACTGAAGATAAAATCAAAAAGCTGCGCCTGATATCGGATAAGACCAAATTTACAGATACTGCTGAAAGAGAAGCCTCGTGCTTTGAAGCCAAAAACACTATGATAAAGCAAGTTGACTAAATCCCAATGCACGCGACTTCACTCGTGGTAATCAACAGCCACCTGTGCTCAACACTGGGAATCAACCTGCACGTAAACGTTACGTATCTAGATCTTCGTAGCAACTATCTGTAAACGGTGGATCTAAAGTTCCTGGTCAATCTGGAATATTTGGATTTGAGCGCAAATTTTTTAAAAGAAGTTGATTCGATTTCTGGGAATAAGAAGATAAAGACCTTGAACTTGGCTTCCAATAAAATCCAGAAGATAAATTTCATCTCCACTTTGCCGCAGCTAAAAGAGTTCAACATTGAAGAAAATATGGTGTATGATATATAACCCATTTACAAGCATTCCAACTTTTCTCTGTCGTGGGCTTCCATTTAAAAGTCAATTCAAGTTGATTCTAAGCTTGAGAAGGAAAACACTGCTATTTTATTCTGGAGATGCCTCAACACCATGGTTGTACGATTCAGGGACAAAATTGAGTTCAAAGAAGGGCACTACGTTTTGCGCATTTCAAACGACCAAGAGCTGGTAGAAACGGTGTTTCTGGACTACCTGAAAGTGACCGAAGTGTTTATCACAGAATGCCACAACGTCTCTTTCGCCGAGACTCCGAAGCTCTTGAAGTAACTCTGTGTTTTCAATTCGGACATCAAGAGCCTGTCTGGCCTGGAGAAAATGGTGCAGCTTGAATGTCTTACTTTGAGGCAGTGCAGCTTGTCCAGAATCCAAGGCCAACTGGAAACCACCAAGAAACTCCCAAATCTCCGGTATTTGGACGTCGCGCAGAACAGCCTTGATAATATTCATTTTGTTTGCAACGAAAAGCTGACCAGTTTGAACGTGAGCCAGAACAACCTGAAATCACTTGATGGTTTAGGAAACGTGTAAAATCTTGCATCACTGGATGTTAGTGGGAACCATCTCGAATCGGTTTCTGAACTAGCAGATCTAACCGATTTAACGGAGCTCAACATCAGCTTCAACGCCATAAAGTCGGTTCAGTGCCTCAACCGCCAAACGAAGCTGGTTTACTTCAATTTGATGAGCAACAAAGTGATGGACATAGAAGTCTGCATGAAGATGGAGAACCTTATTGACCTGAGAACGCACAGAAATTTCATTCAGAACGGATACGTTTTAGCCGAGCACCCGAATGTAACTTAAGCTTGGTTGTCCGAACAACTTGAAGTGGACGAAAACGACAAAGAAGGCCAAAAACTGAAGGAACAGAGCAAAAACTCCAACATGATCGAAAAGTACGGTAACTAAGTTAAAAACAACTCTCTTGAGGTAAAGAGCGATTCGTTCATCAAGAACCTGCGATTCTCAGATTTAATAAATGTCACGAAAGAACTCTCAATTTCTCAGTGCAAAAACGTTACCTTCTAAGTTGTTCCGGTGCTGGTTCAAAACTTAAAAGTTAACAGCTCCGGGTTGTAGAATATATACGGCCTTGAACAGATGACACAAGTTACTAGTTTAGAACTAAGTGACAATTTGCTCGAAGACGTGATAGAAATCCAAGAACTAACAAAGCTGACACGACTCGTATTGAGCAACAACCGGATAAGCAGACTGCACTGGATCAAAGCGCTCACTCAGCTGAGGTATCTCGACATTCAGAATAACAAATTTGTTTCTGTGGAATGCTTGAAAGATGTTCAAAGCCTTGCTGAACTATATATTCAAGAAAACATGGTACAAAATATAGATTACTTGAGGCTGCTTAAGTAGTTCAATGAAAAGTGGATTTCGCCGCAGAAAGATTTCGGCGCCAAAGATGTTGAATACTATCTAGGTCCAAACAGCAATCAACAAATGGTGAAAGAATGCACTTCTAAACTTCTAAATGCCAAGAAGTATCTTATCATCGCGCTAAAGTATAAAAACCACGTGAATGGCTCAAAGTTGGCAATTTAAAACAGTTCTGATGCCATAGACTTATCTTTTGTAAGTGTTTTGTCTGATTTGATAAACTAGTAAATTAATTCCGTTTCAGTGGACAACTGTCCAAATATTTAAGGTAATGTTTAGCATCCAATTTTGTAATTGACGATCACTAACAGCCAGTTGAAGAATCTTGGAAATTTGACTGCAACAACCCTTATTTATTTGGATTTGGGATTTAACAATTTGGAAGACGTCTCAGCTATTGAAACTTTAACTAGCTTGCAAAAGTTAATATTGAGAGACAACAGAATACGCAAGCTGGATTTCTTGAAATCTTTGGTGAAGCTGGTGCATCTGGACGTGCGAAATAACAAACTCTTGTATGTGAGCTTCATAAAGTTCCTTCCATTGCTCTCAGAATTGTTTGTTGATGGAAATTTCATTTGCAATCTGTATTGTGTGGCTGAGCATCCAAAATGCAACAAGTGTATTTCCATTTAAAGAGACCCAACTCAAGATGAGGTGTGGAACTACTTGGGGCAGTGCACGAAGCAATAATTTGACGCCGAGTTCAGAGTTGTTCAGGAGCAAGTCAAGCAGCGAAATAGCATGCCATAATATCAATATCTAATTACAATGATATAAAAGTACGAAAACAAGATTCAGTTAAAAACGTAGATAACCGTTTTCAACGTTTCAGAAAACGAATCGGATTAAATTTGGGAAATAAATAGATAAACTTAAAACTGTTAACGCGAAACATTTGGAAGAAACGAGAGAATCGAATGCGATTCAAAAGACAGTTAAACGGTTCTGAACAAAATAATGAATGTAAACGCAACATTCAAAGTTGAAGTGGAAGAGTTCCGTTAACTTTAAATAAATTGGGATAACGAACTGAAGGATCTATCATTCGTAAACGTGTTCAACATTCAGAATCTGGTATTCAGAAAAATGTAGTTTTAGATGTTAAGTTTAGATGTTAAGTTAAATGTTAAGTTCCATGGAGTGGCAAATATTAAGGTCCTTCACGCAAATAATTGTGGTCTTTAAAGTATAGATGGAATTCAGAACTGGAACCAGCTCTTGGAACTAAATTTGGATGGAAATAAACTTGCAAGTGTCGCACAACTTGAGAACTTGACTTAACTTAAAGTTCTCAATTTAGGTTTACGTCCTTTTTATTCTTCTTAAAACCGGATCCAAAACGTGGAGGCGCTGAGAGGGCTCGTGAACCTCACAACTCTTTGGTTAGATTCAAATCAGATCGAAAACGTGGAGCCGCTGAGAGGTCTCGTAAACCTCACGTATCTTTATTTATAATCAAATAAGATCGAAAACGTGGAGCCGCTGAGAGGACTCGTGAACCTCACGTATCTTTATTTATAAAATAATCAGATCCAAAACGTGGAGCCACTGAGAGGTCTCGTAAACCTCACGTATCTTTATTTATAAAATAATCAGATCCAAAACGTGGAGCCACTGAGAGAACTCGTGAACCTCACGAATCTTGATTTAAGCTCAAATCCGAGTTTGAATTTAGATTCTGTGAGAGGACTCGTGAACCTCACGACTCTTTGGTTAAATTCAAACCAGATCGAAAACGTGGAGGCGCTGAGAGGACTCGTGAACCTCACAACTCTTAGGTTAGATTCAAACCAGATTCAAAACGTGGAGTCGCTGAGAGGACTCGTGAACCTCACGACTCTTTGGTTAGATTCAAATCAGATCGAAAACGTGGAGCCGCTGAGAGGACTCGTAAACCTCACGAGACTTGAGTTATAAAATAATCAGATCTAAAACGTGGAGCCGCTGAGAGGTCTCGTGAACCTCACGTATCTTTCTTTACGTGAAAATCAGATCCAAAACGTGGAGCCGCTGAGAGGACTCGTGAACCTCACGACTCTTTGGTTAGATTCAAATCAGATCGAAAACGTGGAGCCGCTGAGAGGACTCGTAAACCTCACGTATCTTTATTTATAATCAAATAAGATCGAAAACGTGGAGCCGCTGAGAGGACTCGTAAACCTCACGTATCTTTATTTATAATCAAATAAGATCGAAAACGTGGAGCCGCTGAGAGGACTCGTAAACCTCAGGGATCTTGATTTATAAAATAATAAAATAAAAGATTTCAGTCCAATTCAGAACCACCCGAACTTCAAAAACTCTTGGACTTGGGGTTAAAAGTGATCGGAACTTTTTCATTTCTCTTTCAATTAAAACGAACATTACCTCCGCTCCAGCTAACCCTGGCCTCGGTAAGGGGCGGAGTATTTTTGTATTCATATTATCTGGTTTAATATTCTTATTGTTTTTATGTTCGTTTTTCCGTTTTTTAATTTAATTTCATTAACTTGAACATATAGAGAAAATATTATCACTAAAACATAAAATTATGTATTCAAGTAAATACCACAATGACTCAACATGCAATAAAATATTTTCGTTACAATTTTTACAGTAAGCCGACTGTACAGGTTGCTATAGCCAGTGAGTGAGTGGTGTTTTGGAGTGTTAATATCAAATTAGTAATATATGTTATATAACTAATTTTATTAGCATATTTTGAAGTAAAATCTATGATGATTTCAAATTAAGATCCTCACTACTATATCTCTTACCATCAAAATGACGCCATATATGGAAGTGGACATATTATTTTACTATAAAATATATTGTTTCTATAAGCATGAATCCATGACAAAAGTGGGTTTTCTATTAAAATTTCACTTCTGTACAATGTAAAATTTAACAATATTATAATCTAGTTAGTGATATAATTGGAAAATACACCACACAATTGTATTTTAATAAGTAATTTTTGTAATCCTATGTTATAATATCATCTCGGTGAATTAAGCATCCAATTAATCATGATTCTTCTCGTTAACTGGAATTTCAGTATAGTTCAGTAGTAATATCAGCTTCAATATAACGGTTTCTAGAGCTGAAATATTTGAATCAAAGGAGACTTGCCAGTATTGCGTTTAAAATTTGTCATTGAGTAATTAATCAAAATTTATAGCTTTGAACGCAGAAAATAAAACAAGTAATATCACAACTTTATTAATTAAGATCTAAAAACTAAACAGCGTAGGAGGTAAATCAATACTAGATATAAATTATTCAATCACCTCTAGCAACTTCATTCAATTAGCAGTTCCCAGCTTCATTGACGAACTTAATAATAAATAATACTTACATAATTGAGTGTTAACTCCTCGTTATTCTGGATAATAAGCCTGAAGAAATCCCAAAAATATAGTTGATATAAAGTATCTGTACACAAGCGAATTTAGTTTAAAATAATTTTGTAATCCATATTCACTTATTATTAGTTTGTGTAAGTAATTGAGCTCAAAAGTCAAATATTCACAACTAAAAGCTTAAAATTTTAGAAAATACAATAAAAATTTAAATACATCTGTCTAAGTAGCTACAATTATATTACTATCTAATAATAATATTCATCTAATTCACAAGCCTGATAATTACAAAACTGAACACTTCTTCAACAAAAATTTTAAGAGTTGTGTCTATAAATAACTACACTCAAGATCATTTCAGATCCTTTGCCCAGTTGAGTACAAATATAAATTATTATCCAATACATTGATAAAAGATAGTAGAGATGCAACTTTGGTTGAGTAACCACAAGTACTAAAATCTTACTCAAGATCTGCAACAATGTAATCACATAAGTTGTGGGAACTAAAAGTATATTTGAATTACTTTTGGATTTAAATAAAGGAAATCAGTATCGAGCTGGATTAAATAACTGTTATAGTACTGAAATATCCAATATTGATGTATATAATAATAACTTAATAGAAGGAAATCGTTGGTGAAGATAATAATAAATACAGTTGTTGGTAAGATATTCAATATACTGTAACAATACCAGACTTCAAGAACTATTATTTCTCTTACAACTAGCAAATGTTAAAACACTGCTTGAAGGTAGTGAGGTGTTATATTAATACAAAACAAAAATGTCACCTATATTTAAGCGTGAGCTCTTGTTTCCCCCTACTTAAAAGCTTCTAGCTCGCACGCTAAATTTGCTATAATAAAGAAAAAACACTAAAGAGATATGCTCAGCAATGCTTTTGGTAATAAAACAACTATATTTGAGTTGATTTATTCTCAGTTTGCTTTGGACATGATAAACATTGAATAGCACCGATATAATTCTTATCTTAATAAATACAAATTACTACGAGTTGGACCATAATAATTTTAAATAACAACATACAAAATAAAATTATTTTGTTAATCGAAATAAGTATATCCAAAATTATTTGTGCTACATAGTAACCTATGACATTTGAAGTTATTTATGCTTTCAAAACAAAATATTTCGCTTTGATCAAATTTATTTTGATAAATGTTAACGTCTAAAATTAGAAAGAGTGTTGCTCAAACTTAATAATCCCAACAAAGAATCAATTATCTATTGAGTATAATAAATCATAGGTAAGCGCAATGTTGTTAGAGAAAGCTGTTGTGTTCAAGCCAGTTTTTGCAATCGCTATCTTAAGATTAAATGCAATATTCTCAATAATCTAAATTGCAGAGTATAAGATGCTTCGAAAGACACTCTGATACCGCCTAACTTCTAGCTGCATAAACAAAATTTGGTCGTAAATCTTAAATTATTCGAGTTTTTATCTTCATTTTACACATAAATATATATTGACTTGTCTATCAACGATCTATTGTTTTTACGCTACATTTTTTGAATGATGATGGATTCCCCTATGTATAGTTCAAATTTGTAACTTTTGAATGATTGGTAGCTTTGGAGTGGAACTGTGAGGATTGGAAAACAAAAATATAAATATAATAATTAAACATAGAGTAGTAATAAAATCAGTCAAAAAGTTCCAAATCATAGTATAGAGGGGAAAATCCAAGGTCGCCAGGTATATATACGAAGTGAAATTAGAGCTGGTCTATATTTGATAGGGGGAAATACGCTGGCACATAAAAACATTTATATTTTATTTTAATATTATATAACCACTTTACTTCTCTTTAAAAATATTTATAATACTACATATTTATATCATTTAAACTGACTACATCTGAAGGCATGGACTCCCGCGAAATTAAAACGTATTATATGGTGCTAATTAAAGAAATATAGCATTTTAAATTTATTTCATATTTACGTTAACGTCAATTGAATTACAATATATTGGAGATCACTCAAATATTAAATTTCGGACTTAAAGGAGGGATGAGTATAAGTACTAAATACTAATACCAAAATTAAATGTTAACCAGCCAGCTTGTATAATAGTGCTCAAAATACTAAAATTAGTGAAAGCATAATTATCACAACTAAACCGTCTAGGCAGAACTCCTTATACTGTGTGATTATATTGCTTTATGTACCCCTAACTATACATGGTAGTTATACTGGTGGCCTCTGATACGATTCCCAAAATATTGAAATTATGGTATTCCAGATTAATATATTTTTGTGAATCACGAAATGACTCTAATTTACAAAGAACAATATATTACTATTATAGTAATATATCATATAACTGTGAACCCGTCTTGATTCTTCTGGGGCTCAAAAAATTAATTTTTAGTTGCAAAAATCAACTTTTGGAAAAATACAACAATTTGGGAAAAGTATCAGAGCGAACCTGAATGAATGTAAGTGACAATTAGGTTTACTTAAGTTAACATATTTAAATAATCAAAAGTGTTCCGGGCTAGAAGGTTTAACTGAAATAATCAAAGTAAATTACATTTTAGTATTTTAACCAACTTAACGAGAGCTGTTGGAATCTTAAAACTATATATTATTAGTGGCATGTACTCCTTTCACTCCAGCACTTATAATTGAAAGTAATTATTTCAGTGAAGCACAGTCAGCAATTGTAAACTTTGAGTATTTGAAGAATGTGAAAATATATAATTCCGCTGTAACTTTATGTTTACGTTGTTGGTGCCTTATCATACACTGAATATTTATTGGAGTCGATTTCTTCAACTACAGCCGGTATAAAAGATACTAAATTTAGTGCATTTTAATATTTTGGACTGGAGTAGAGTGGTAATATAAAAATATTATAGAATAAATTCCTCTTATCTGTTGGGAAGATTCCTTCTTTCAAAGTAAGTTTAACTATATTTTCACCTTCAGATATAAGGTGGCGACCTTGGATTTTCCCCTCTATATGTTCATAGCTAAAGCCATTTGACTGTACCGCGGAAAATATTTTTTAAATTACATAAATACTCTAGTTCATAAACTATTAAGTCATAATCATATAGTCATGTACTATCTTATAATAATATTCAATAATATTAAATATAATTAATAATTAATTTGTAGTAATAGATAGAAGTGATGTTAATTTAGTAATATTTAAACAAATTGATGTTAAATGTAATATAATATTATAATAAAAGATACTTATTATAATATAATGCGTGTAGTATTATAGTTGTTCATTATTTGAGTAATCTCAATTTAGATTCTGGCTGGATATGGAATATACCAACAAAAACAATTCCAACTAAAATGAAAATAAATTTTCATGATAAGTTACGAACTTGGTATCATAAAATATGAAAGCTGACAACCAGCTAGTGAACTGAGTAGAATTGATTATAAGACTTGAATCGAACACTTTTCAAGACTTTGTCGAACAATTTTCTTAATAACTTCAAACATATATTCTCCATATTAAGTTTTATGTTTTAATTACCATAAATAAGTAGTTGTAGTGAAAATGATAAAAGTACAAATATTACTACTTGATTAACATAAATGTATAAAATCAATCTTGCAATGCTCCTCCTTCTCCTACAAGAAGTTCCGCAGTTACATATGATACAATAATATGTAATCTATTTGTATAATCAATTTTACAAATTTAACCAAATTAAAATGTTTATAATTGATCTTGGGCAGTCTTTGACTATCATGTTTCGATTCTGTGTAATTCGCGAACAGTGTTCGTTTTATCAAGAACATTTTCTTATATATAGCTCAAGTCTAATTTGAAGTGAGAAGTTTACAACATAAAAATTTAACACGGCATGATTAAATATCTATTATTATCTATGTTGTTAAAGAAGGAAATAGATTAATTCTCACTATTACTCGAGTAATAGGCGTTTTTTCTCTGACAATCAAAACATGTACATCCAGGTATATCATATTAGTTTTGCTTTGTTATTTAATTAATGGTCCTTTAAAGATTAAATTAAGATTAAACTACACAAAATAATTGTTACATCATTTTTAACAAAACAAAATTATTTCGCCGCATCAACGAATCCAGTTCAAAATTTTAGCGCAGAAACTATTTCAGCAAAAACGGGGCCGTTTACTTCAACAAATTTTCAATTTTCTTCACTTTAACTTTTCGTTTATTATTTGCAGTTTATTTCGCGAATTAACATTCTGAGTTTATTTGTCATTACGTTCTCAGTTCATTGTATATACAAATTTGAAATTAAATTTGGAACTGGTATTTCTGGTTGATAACACAATAAAAAGTAGAACTTAAACCCTAAGAAGAACAATTCAATTTATTTTCAACTAATTTTGACGATCTACATTCATTTGTAAATGCGTTTAAAATTCAAAAACTGGTCGTAGAGAAATCCAAAGTTCCAAGTGAAAGTTATAAGCTCAATGCAATGGTAAATGTTAAGGCCCTTCACGTTTACAATTGTGACGTGCAATATACTGAGGGGATTGAGAACTGGAAACATATTTCGGAGCTCAGCCTGCAAAATAATTAAATTAGAACTATTGAAGATATGGAATACCTAACAAATCTTAACTTAAATTCAAATTAAATATTAAAGATGTTGAAAGGAATGGTGAATCAAGAACTCTGCTTTAAATTCAAATTAGATTTAAAATATAGATTATTTAAAAAGATTGACAAATCTTTTTCCTCTAACGCTCCTGCACTTATCTTAAAACTAAATATACAATATTAATATTTTTAAATATCTTGTGAATCTTACATAACTTCTCATATTATTAATTCTCATATTATCTTCAAATAAAATTAAAAATATTGATTTTTAAGAGGGATTAGATAATCTCACTGTTCTCGATAAATTAATAACGTGGAGATATTAAAAGAATTCGAAAATCTTTAAAATCTGAATATATGTATTAATCAAGTTATACATATAGATTCATTAATCATCCATCAACAATTTCACTTATCTTACCGATAATGAACCTAATAAATGTAAAGCCAACCAAAAGACGATTAAAATTCAAAATATACGATGATCGACGATTAAAACGATTATAAATATAATCGTTTGTCTACGATTGATAACCATGTAGATATTGAATGGAAGACATAACAAAAAATATTTTTAAGCAGTAAATTGGTGTAATTAAAAAAGTTATAAATGAATTAGCTCAATCAAGAGAAAACCCCAAGAGCTTTAGTGAATTAATTGATTTTGAAATTCGTCCCTTTTAACACTACTTTTGAACTTATAAGATACGCTCTTGATATGGAAAATTTACATATTCATAAATGTTAATATTATGATATAATATACTTATAATACTAATGGCGACATCATAGCTGCATGTATAGTGCTACTCTTACAAAATGTCCTAAAAACAACCACTTTTAATTCAATATTATTTGCATTATTTTCGTAACCATATAGTTGAGTGGCACATTCAACACATCAGATTATTTTTTGTATATGTCTTGGTCTACAATAATAATAATATTAAATGCAACCATTTCACTTCCAAGTCTCACTTATAAATGAAGAAGTATAAAATGTACAATTAATTTAGAAACTATTAAGTATAAGCTGAATTGAATTATACTGCAGTACTTACTACTTCTAAATAATTAAACTATCATTGAATATTATGAATATTTTGCTTGGCTATTTCACGAAAAATTGAACTTGGTTGAGTACAGTTGACAAAATACTTAAGTTAAATTATTATACATAGAAGATTTATATAGCATACTTGTCAAATATATTAATAATATAACTGCTCGCCTCAAATCTGTCTTGATGAATCAGATCAGAACTAATCTCATTTTTATAGTAATCGATTTATACTATTGAGTTGATGTTAGCTAGTTTTGATATTTTTGAGTACTGGTGATTATAAATAATTACATCAGAAATATATATGTATCTGGTTAATTATTAACTCACCACAACAACAAGCCAAAGAATTTCTTCAATAAATGTAAAATCACAATAACAGCTCTTACAATAGAATATTCAGAACATCTTAAACTATTTAATTTAAATGTAAGAGGTTACTATTAAATTGAGATAGATTCGGGCAGCTTTGACCTTCCATTATTATTTCAATTCATTTTCATTTTTAGAACCGAAAGTTCAACAAAATAAGTGTTCATTTTAATTCAATTTATAGATTAACCAACTCCAGTGAAGCAAAAGTTCTGAACTTTAATTAGTCCTCAATCGATATTAGTCAATATTTCAAATCAGATTATAACTTATATTGAAATTTCGTGTAAAACTGGTCCTATTAATACAACTAGTTTCGGTCATCTGGTATGTTATTCTAATATTACAGCTAATGTTTGAGTTACTGCAATGCGTACCTACAAATTAATCAAATTCTGTATTTTTGACGACTTTTGAAGCACTAACTTTCATATTAAATCTTGACTACCGCTTGTTCAAAATGGTCTGGTATTATTATCATTATATAGAGATTGTATTGCCTTCTTACCGCCTAAATCTAAGGAGTTCTTGGTTAATAAAAATGTGAAAATTTTAATGGTTCATTTTGTGGAGTGGAGTTGAGTACATTTACACACTTTATATTATATATTCGTGTTCCTGATGATATCAGTAAATTTCTGGGAGAAATCAATATTTTCACTCCTTTGAAGGATTTGGTCTCCGAAGTAACTTTCAGGTAACCAAACAAGATTAAAAACCTAAATAAATTCGCTTGATCTAGAGCCTTCTGATAACTTGGTTGACAGGCTTTACCAGATTATAATTATTTAAAGGAGAAAAGAGGCCAAAAACAACGATTTTAAAAGTTCACCTAACTAGGTGGTATGAGAGCTTGGTAGTCACTCTTAAACAGGTTGTTCCGGGATTACCCTGATTGAATAACGATTAAGGAGAGAGAATAAAAATTTGATAACCGTTGACGATACAATAGTGATTTTAAGTTTAATTTTGAGGGAAACTCCCGGCCAAACAGTAGAAATAATATTTGTGAACTCACACACTTGAGAAATGATTATAAAAAGTGCCGAAAACACCAAAAAGTGACCATTTTAGGTTAGTCTCCTTAATCGTTATTCATTGCAACTGAAACCCCGATACTAAATTTAAAAGCGAACCCCAAACTATCAGCAACTTTGTCTACGGATATTTAAAAATCGTTGTTTTCAGGCCATTTTCTGCTTCAAATAATGTCACACAAGCTAAACCCTCTTGGATTCATTCTATGTGTCGTCCAGATAAGACAGAATTATTTGGTCTTTAATGTTAATTCCATACTCTTTCATAGAGTTATAGAGACCAAACCTTTAAAAGGAGTGAAAAAATGTTTACTGATCAGAAATTTACTGATATCATCAGGAACACGAATATATAATATAAAGTGTGTAAATGCCCGAAAAACGTCCTTCAAGACATGTTAATAAAACACCGATTTTAGGTTTTAAACATAGAGCTCAGACTGCGACCGTCAACTATAACATGAAATAAGCTATTGATTGTATTTATAAATGAAATTCTATTATAGACCAGTATTTTGATATTTTGTCATCAATGTAAGTTTGCTTACATTTCAAAATTTTGAAGTGAAAAATGTCAATTAAAATAAATCGTTATCGATTGGAACATTAATATTGTGTAATAACTTCGCATAACTAACTTTCTGAAAATCGAGTCTAAATATTTATGTTGTATACTGTTTATATCTGATTATGCACATGGAATTTGAAAATCGCAGACTTTGAACTTCTCATATTGGTTTTGGAGTGAAATAAAAATATATTTCGTCATATTATAAATTAAGCTAATGAATTTATAGTGTTTTGTTCCAATAATCACTCTTAATGATGTTATAGATGTGTTTATGCTGTATTGCTCTTCAAAGCACGTTAACTTGCAATAGCGTTAACTAAGGCAATCATATTAAATGGCATTAAATTGATTATTATTTAAATATAATGGCTGTATAATATAAAATAATATAAAATATAACCCAAGTTTCGCAATATTTAGGATAATTATAATATTTCACCTCAGCACCCTTTAGAAGTCGTGTTTACATACGCTCCAACATTTTAAATCACAAATAGAGCGCAATTTACGATGAAAACAGCATTTGCAGTGTTTGCACCAATGGAATATGAGTTTGTAATGTCCAAAATATCAACGTTTGAATATACTCCTGCAAGCATTCCAAATGTTTTGGTACCAGCTCCAAACCGTTGAACAATTTAATTTATGTACGAATTTTTAAGAGTCAATGATGAAATATACATAATACCGATGAGACCGCCGTTTATGCAGCGTGCAGATGTTGAGTTAGCTTGTTATGATGTCTGTTATACGTAAGAATTAGTTATAGTTGCATTGGCATAATTCATCTGACCAATTAAACCACCGGAAGCTGAATCAAGAATCCCAAAAGCATAAATTTTAGTAATATATACGAAAGATGAGTCAATAGTGAGAAGGGTAACATTCAAATTCCAAGATTAAGTACCGTCGTGAATACCTATTAACCCACCTGCATACGCACACTAAGATGTGAGACTAATAGCCTAAATTAGTGATAATGATACATTTGAACTAATTATGAAAATGTTATTTTTACCAAATAGTTAACCAATAACTCCACCCACATAACTAGAATATGCATTGGCAACCGTGCCAGTGAAATTTGAAGATTTTACTGAGCATCTTATTATAGTTATATTAGAAGTAGCTTACGGTTAACCTAATATTCCGCCAGCAGAAACTTATCCGCTAATAATATTTTATGTACATTAATATATCAAAACAGAATCTATTGTAATTACAGACCCAACTGTTTAACCAATCACAATGCCAGAATACGTCAAACTATTACCATTGTTTGATTCTAAAATAGAATTATTAATCTAAATATTTTATATTAAAATAGAATTACCTCCGTTTGTACTAGCTATTAAACCAGCTATGTTTAAATTAGACTAACTTGTCGCTTATACTTAACAAAATATGACGTTAACTTATTGTATTAATATATTTACACCTTAAATTTAGCCTATAAATGCTGAAATATACAGTTAAGTTTAACTATTACTTGTTATATTAGATTAAACAATACTAGAACTAAGGATACTTACTTACGAGTTTCCAGCCACAAAAGCTACAAATCCTCCTGAAAAAGAATATTATTATGATTAAGAAGTTTATATTAAATTACTTTAAAAGACAAATGTGTCAAGTATATTTACAACTGAACTTAAATGGATAGATCCAATTAGTCCTCCATTATATTAATTCTATTTATTAGTTATGCTTTAAATATTCATTTTTATAACAGAACAATTTTATATATTTAATTATGTAGTTTACGAAAACCCCATCAAACCCCCAGAATATTATTGCACTGTACCAATGGTAACTACTGAACTAATATATGATTGATTAATAATGCTATTATTTATTTGAACTTTTGAAGAAGTAGATTATCCTATATAACCTCCAGTAATAGTGTATGTGCTCAATTGACTAATTATGTTTATTTAGTAGATCTCAACCTTATCTATTGTTATTGCAGAAGTTGATGAAATTTAAGCTATGTATCCTGCGCAGTATGAAGGACTTACAGATATTGGAACAATAATGCTGATGTTAGACTCGCCAATTAATACTTTCGATGTGTAAATATTAGACGAAGACAGAGAAGCAACCAGCCCAGCACAAATGCTGGTAGAAGAATTAGAAATTATTACACTGTTGTTTATTGCTTTGTATTAATTAATTGTAAGATTGCTTTGCGAACACCATGCTACAAATATGGAAGCAACAACATAATTAGAACTATGCCCTTAACAATTAGATGATATAATGTCTATATCAGTTACAGTAACATTAGATTAGATTATTTAGCTTATTATAGTGGCAACATACTATATTCCAAACGATGTACTGTAATTAGCAATTACGAAAGAACTATTAAGTTATACCTATTTTATACTCGCATAAGCTTGATTTATATTACTAATAAATGCACTACACGTGAATCCAATTACTGTTATGTTATTTTACATTATATTTTGTAAAGTAACTTATCCCTAATAAACAATTCCAATAAGTAGTCCTACGTTATCTTTTCCTTGCAATACTATGTTTTAAATCGTAGTATCATAAATATTTGTAATTTTGGCAGTTGTGCATCCAATTAGCACAGATATGTTCGCTTCGTTTTCGTATGAAACTTTTGATGGACGTTAAAACGAAATTTGAATATCATTTAAAACTGATTTCGTTCCTCCAGTTCGTCCCAACAACCCAAAATTGCTCAAAAATGTCTCACATATTTGTAATTTTAAAGTTGAGTGCTGAATTGATATATTTCCGTTGAACATTCCAATCAAACCTGTTTAATTCACCAAACTAGAAGGGTTGTAGTTAATTTATGTCTCCACACAAATATTTTGAATTGAAATCTAGTTGAACGAAGAAGTATAACCCAAAATAATACCAGAAAATAGAACAAAATCTACACTAATACGTATATAGCTGCTTATTGAAATTCCCTTAAAAGATATTGTGGAACTAACTGCCAATGTTACAAATCCAGCATACATAAACGAAAGTGCCTTAGTATTTGATATCGAAGCTAACAAATTCTAATTTTCCGACGATCCAACCTGAGCCTATACTTAATACATTTGTATATTACATAAATTAGTAAATACAAAAAAATAAGAAGATTAATTCCCAACAAAATATAGATCTGGAGAATAATTAACTGTCGACATTATAATCTTGGAGTTTACTGCGATGAGTGCACCAAGACACATTTGGTTAGAGCTGTAGTATTGGCCTAGAATTTGGTAGTTCTTGACATTGACGACTCCATTTACGGTACCAACTAAAGTAATGTTTCCAACTGAAGAAGAAGAAAACAACAAATTAACCAGCAAGTTCCTAACACTTGTGCTGTTGGAATATTGGTGAATTATATTTAACTGGCTTCCAGAATTTACGAGCAAGTTAGTTCCTACTTTTGATAGAATTGATACTTGGTTGAGAACAGTTTATTATTGATCTGTTAATATACTTCCAGAATCTACTTGTTGTGTTCCTATTTATATTTTTACGTTGTAAAAGTATCGTTGAGTTTAGAATATTTAGAACCCAGTCACGCTATTTAACACATTATCAGATAAATTAATGAAAGCGCTGTTTGTATCATTGCTTATTGCATACTTTCCAGAAAATCCTGAGACTGTTTAGGAAATTGATGATATATCGAATATTTACACAAATACTATTTAGTTGCACACTAATTCTACCAAGTTATTATCAGTAAAATCAATATCAGATTCGTCGGCTTGTTATTAAATAGTTATTATTTCTTTTTATAGTAACTTCATTTAGTCATATAAACGATCAATATTCAAGGATTATATCTATTCTTAAATCAATAATATATTCTAATATATAAATTACTAATCTTATGTTATCATTGTTACATTCATATTTAATTGAGTTATTATATTTTCTTAATTTGTTATCATTTAACTTAACTAATAGGATGTGTTATCAATATTACTTTATGTTAGATTAAATAATGTTATTTAATTGTCTAACTTTTAGAACTCGATTGTTTGATTACTGAAATCAAGTTATAACATACTAATATTGTTGATTATATATTACTCAACTTATTATTTGCTTATCTAAAATTATTATAATAATGTGAAGATATTATCATTTAATTAATTATTAATATTTGTTATAATATTGTTATAATTATTATATTGCTCTGATAAACTATCGGAAATATTTTTGTGCGATTGATTGATACTACTGTATATTGTGTATATTTATTATGTATGTTAAATTAATTCCTAATTCTTATATAATATTTAATTATTAATAAGTTAATCCAAATTTTAAAAGATATGATTGATATTTGTAGTTAAATTATTCCCAATATTTTATATTTTAAGTATAGTTTCATTTAACATTAATTATATTGAGAAATTTCCATTTATATACATATATATAAGATACTCGTCAAAATTTTATACTGAACTATTCAAAAAATATACATTTTAATTAATACTTTATAACAAATTATTTAAATTAATAATTTCATTATTCAATTTGTTTTGCTAAAGTTATATTTATCTAAGTGTAGTGTTGACAGATTCAATTGTTTTATTTTGTTTAGATAAAGATTAATCAATAATAGATAAATTTATTGATAATTTAAGTACTAAATCTTAAATACTGTGTGTTTAATCTTGTATCAATTGTAATATTTTTTATTATATATTATTAATTTAAATAGTAGTTTAATTGGCAGCTGTACTTAATGTTGAAAAATTATCATGTATATATTTCTATAAATTATCGTAATTAACACTGTTTATTGTTAATAATGTACTATTACGATATTCTTCGATCTTTTAATATATTTAATCTATGAAATCAACTACATTTATGCATTACGACTCATTGAGTTGGTATCCTTGTTTGCAAATACAGTGAGAGCCGTTGAATTCAAAATGCATCATGCAAAGCAAAGTCATGTTGGATTGCTAATCAGAATAATTTAGTGAGAAGTCAGAAATGCACACTCCATACGCAGCGATTTCATGGTTAGGACACGAATTTGCACACTGCCTAACTTCACTTCCTATTCTTACTGCAGAAAAAATACCAACACCTATACTTGGAATATTCATATCAATACAAACTATCAGCTTCAAAATGTTTATTGTAATATTCATTGATAATTAGGATACAAAATAGGCAGTAGCTTAATCGGTAATGTAGTGATAACCTATTAGCGTTACATCGTTCAAAGAAAATATTATCATTTTTTATGGCACGTTGTAAATTAATCCAGATGATTGTTGTGACTTTAACCTGTATTAAATCGATGTGTGTTATATATCCAAAACACTGTTCGATTATATCATTAATCCAGCAAGTTGTTAACCAGAAGCTATGAAAATAAGAGTTGAATTGTCAACCATTAAATCACACATATTGCATATTAGAGCTCCAGAAATTACAAATTTATAACATATTATATTTATATTGCAATTTATAATATTTTACATTTATATATTAAAACCAAATAATGAAAATGATTTTAGATTATGCAATTAAACATTAATAGATGATTTTTTAATAACACTTGAATAAATAAATAATTCTCCGACTTATTGTAAAGATTTTTTAATCTCAACATTGTTAATTTATTTTCTATTAAAACAATAATTGTATTAGTTATTATCAATAAGCAATACAACCAGAGCAACACGGATTTCACGAATTCTTCCACGACTCTTAAAAACGAGTGGAGGCATAATAATTCGTAAATGCGCGGAAATATGCGACTTTGCGATGGCAATACACATGAAATTAATATTTTGTGTTATTTCATCAACAATATTGTGTCTTTTAACACACTTTATAATGGCAACCTAAAGAAATATTGAGATGATATATCATATTAATACAAATAGTATTTTAACTTCATTCTTTCGCTTAGAATTGTGCGAAAACGTAAAAATAAACAAGAGATCTTTTATCACCTTGTGATTGCACTCTAATGCATGTAGGAAAAGACTAAAAAGCACACGATCAATCAATCGAAACAAGCACACAGGAATTGGCCGACCATTCATAGGAAATTAGTAGTATTTCAGTTAACGAGATAACAAACTCAAACACCAGAACCCAAGATACTAGTGTAACACATAAAAAGATGCCTAAGTGGAAATATCTAGTGCAACACTATCAACAAATCTAAGTCATGATGGACAAACAAACGTAACCATCTTAGGTCACCTAGAATACAGATAACGCCTAGATGAACCAAGGAGCTATTAATATTCAAAACAAGTTATGAAATAATTTCAACTGCAGCAATACTAGTTTCTCTTGTTAATCAAAGAGCTAAAGTACCAACAAAAACGAAGCCGCAAGGAAATCTTTGACTCAATGAACCTCCAAAAACTGCACCAAAGCTTGTTTGTAAGCCAAACCCTCAGTTCAAATACAAAAGGAATCCCACAAGCACCTTCATAACAAGAAACTAAGCAAACCCAATCGCAACTTCTGTTGTATCATCTAAACACACTAGTGAAACGACAAGTCATTCGAGTACAATGTCCAGCGGAACTTTATCCAGCGAGTGAAATATAACAATTGAAGTAGATGCACAAACAAGTGACTTAAGATACCAGTTGGAAGACGATGATCCAAAAGAGTATTAGATATAATTTATCTTTGCTGTGATCTGGGAGATTATTCAGATATTTACGTTTAAAACCACCCAAAGTCGCAAATTAGTAAGAATATACTCATCGACCAAACCTATTACGAGATACCCTTTAGAAAATTATAAGTTGGAAGTAGTCTAGAACATTGAAGATATCTCAAAACAAACAGACCTACCTGCCTAGTAGGAAAAGAAGTCTAGTCAAAGCGAGAACAAAAGGAAGGTCAAGAAGCAACAGAATCAGACGAATTTTTCCATCGAAAGATGGTATTATCATTCTAATACCGGGTATATTTTCATATACAATGATAATCCTACATCATGATCTAGTTGCATATTTCTGATGTTTGGTAACATTCACATTATTATTACACAAAATTAGTAACTTGTTTGAAACAGCATCAATTCTATTACAAGGAACATATTTATGCAATGAAGGCAGTTGCAAGGATGGGCTCTGATGTTAACAGATTCTATTTCTGAACTTACCTAGATAGTCTGAAGAATTAATGCGAAGGACAACCATGTTGATATGTATGACTTTGAAATTAGTCAACAGTGAAGTGTATGTTTAATTATGAAATTGTAGTTATATGAGTTGTCTTATTCTTAATGTGAGGCTGTTTTGCTACTATGATGTATGCGATGAGAAAATTAACGAAATGATAACAAGTTCTTCAGTTGACGCCATGTTGCAGTGGAATGATCTATATCAGAACTCCTAAATGCAAATGGTACATTCCAATGAAAGTTATACACAATCGATTATGAGGTTCTTTCAACTGTTGACGTGGAATGCGATTGATATATTTTCATATACAGCAAAAATCCGGTCTATTATAATTTGTTGCATAACTTCTGAGGTTTGATTCACAAATTTATGAGGTTAGTTTAGATAATATTTTTCACATGTAAATTTCCAGTAATTCATCACAGAAAGAGATTCCGAGATTAATTTAATTGCACCACAAATAGTAAAGCCAAACTTTTAATATGCCATTGTATACTTTCACGAATTCTTCAACGACTCTTAAAAACGAGTGGAGGCATAATAATTCGTAAATGCGCGGAAATATGCGACTTTGCGATGGCAATACACATGAAATTAATATTTTGTGTTATTTCATCAACAATATTGTGTCTTTTAACACACTTTATAATGGCAACCTAAAGAAATATTGAGATGATATATCATATTAATACAAATAGTATTTTAACTTCATTCTTTCGCTTAGAATTGTGCGAAAACGTAAAAATAAACAAGAGATCTTTTATCACCTTGTGATTGCACTCTAATGCATGTAGGAAAAGACTAAAAAGCACACGATCAATCAATCGAAACAAGCACACAGGAATTGGCCGACCATTCATAGGAAATTAGTAGTATTTCAGTTAACGAGATAACAAACTCAAACACCAGAACCCAAGATACTAGTGTAACACATTAAAAGATGCCTAAGTGGAAATATCTAGTGCAACACTATCAACAAATCTAAGTCATGATGGACAAACAAACGTAACCATCTTAGGTCACCTAGAATACAGATAACGCCTAGATGAACCAAGGAGCTATTAATATTCAAAACAAGTTATGAAATAATTTCAACTGCAGCAATACTAGTTTCTCTTGTTAATCAAAGAGCTAAAGTACCAACAAAAACGAAGCCGCAAGGAAATCTTTGACTCAATGAACCTCCAAAAACTGCACCAAAGCTTGTTTGTAAGCCAAACCCTCAGTTCAAATACAAAAGGAATCCCACAAGCACCTTCATAACAAGAAACTAAGCAAACCCAATCGCAACTTCTGTTGTATCATCTAAACACACTAGTGAAACGACAAGTCATTCGAGTACAATGTCCAGCGGAACTTTATCCAGCGAGTGAAATATAACAATTGAAGTAGATGCACAAACAAGTGACTTAAGATACCAGTTGGAAGACGATGATCCAAAAGAGTATTAGATATAATTTATCTTTGCTGTGATCTGGGAGATTATTCAGATATTTACGTTTAAAACCACCCAAAGTCGCAAATTAGTAAGAATATACTCATCGACCAAACCTATTACGAGATACCCTTTAGAAAATTATAAGTTGGAAGTAGTCTAGAACATTGAAGATATCTCAAAACAAACAGACCTACCTGCCTAGTAGGAAAAGAAGTCTAGTCAAAGCGAGAACAAAAGGAAGGTCAAGAAGCAACAGAATCAGACGAATTTTTCCATCGAAAGATGGTATTATCATTCTAATACCGGGTATATTTTCATATACAATGATAATCCTACATCATGATCTAGTTGCATATTTCTGAGGTTAATTATATGTCTGCGAGAGTTTGGTAATGGTTCCACACTTACTTTAAATTATTTTTACATTGACTGCCTTTTTCCTTCAAATGGTTAACAGTAATAATCAAAAATAGAAGATTACACTTATTGTATTTATGCAACCTATAGATGCAATTTATACATTTAACTTGAATTTTACCTCAAAATAATATTGAAATGCCAATTATTATGAAGATGTCAATAAATTTTTGAGACGCCACACTGACGCTTGAATTAAGCCAACTCAATTTAGTTTTCATATGTTCTTAATAATGTACAGATAAGAAATACTAAATTAAGCTATTATGATATCTTCTATAATATACTTATAAATAGTTAATCTCTAAAAAACTACTGTTTGCAATAAATAATTAATGATAGACAACGGTTATTATTCATATTGCTAAAAATCGAATTCTTTAAATAATATATTGGTTTAAGATATGCTGTATCTATCATAATATTCGAGTAGTATGTTTATTTATACTAAATCTGCCGCAAATTCAAATATTTAAGTGCAATTGGATCAGGTTGATGCTTTTGCCGTTTTTGGAATCAATTAAGTTTATTAGAATGTTTCTAACTGTGTTGTAAATATATCAATTAAATTTTAAATAATTTCTGGAGCTCTAATATGCAATATGTGTGATTTAATGGTTGACAATTCAACTCTTATTTTCATAGCTTCTGGTTAACAACTTGCTGGATTAATGATATAATCGAACAGTGTTTTGGATATATAACACACATCGATTTAATACAGGTTAAAGTCACAACAATCATCTGGATTAATTTACAACGTGCCATAAAAAATGATAATATTTTCTTTGAACGATGTAACGCTAATAGGTTATCACTACATTACCGATTAAGCTACTGCCTATTTTGTATCCTAATTATCAATGAATATTACAATAAACATTTTGAAGCTGATAGTTTGTATTGATATGAATATTCCAAGTATAGGTGTTGGTATTTTTTCTGCAGTAAGAATAGGAAGTGAAGTTAGGCAGTGTGCAAATTCGTATCCTAACCATGAAATCGCTGCGTATGGAGTGTGCATTTCTGACTTCTCACTAAATTATTCTGATTAGCAATCCAACATGACTTTGCTTTGCATGATGCATTTTGAATTCAACGGCTCTCACTGTATTTGCAAACAAGGATACCAACTCAATGAGTCGTAATGCATAAATGTAGTTGATGAATTAAGTCGTGCCAAATTTACTATTGAAGATAATTACAATACTTTGATACAAACAATTCATTTATAGTAAAATGGTACATCTGTGTAGTAAATTGAGTAATATATACTAGGAAATGTTTCAATATTATCAGAGGACATATATTCATTAAATAGTCTGACAGAGAAACAAGCGATATATTTATAAAAACTAAATATTGAGCTCATAGGAAATATCTCTTTGTTAGATCAATAATTATATTTGAATAGTTCTATAATTATGTAGAACGTATAAGATATTAACAAACAGATTCAAGATTTAACATACGAATAAATATAACTCACCACTCAATTTTCTAATGCTACAGATACTATAAAGAATTTGGTAAACAGTTCTACAGTATTAGCTTCAAATATAACATAAATAAACAAAACTTTGATGGAATTTAATCAATATTATTTGAATGAATTTTCGAATTTATTAAGTTAGACCAATACCAGTTTAATTCAAATTCAAAACAATATAAGTTCCAATATAAGCTACCTGAGCGATACACTATCTAACAAAAGTTAACAAATAAATTAATATTTAAATAGCAATTTGACTCAAATCTCTGGAAACTTATCACTACTAGAAGCAAATATATAAGAAATAAACTCTTCATTACAAACACAATACAATGAAGTATCGTTAAATTTATCTTAACTTACAAATTATACATAGTCTTTAGCTGCCTTAATGTAAGTTGATATTGGTACTAATTATAGTAAATTAGCATTAAATTTATCTAAACAGCATCAAAGTTTGGATAAATATATCTTTGATAACTTCAGTCTCATTAATACTACCTAATAATTATAGAAATAAGAAATATATTCTATTAGTTAATTAATTAGCAATAGTACAACTGATATTAATAGTTAAATCAATATAATTCAATAATAGATTGATATGTTTGATATATAAAATATTAATAATTCTAAAGAAATTAACAATAAAATTTAAAATATTTTAATAACTCAATAAGATTAAAAATATAGTATATACTCAATATTTAATTAATTGACTAATTTGCATACTTAAGATCTTGTGACATAATTAGATAATCTATAAAATTTAATAATACTGATATAACAAAGAAATATTGAATCTGATATTGATTTTACTGATAATAACTTGGTAGAATTAGTGTGCAACTAAATAGTATTTGTGTAAATATTCGATATATCATCAATTTCCTAAACAGTCTCAGGATTTTCTGGAAAGTATGCAATAAGCAATGATACAAACAGCGCTTTCATTAATTTATCTGATAATGTGTTAAATAGCGTGACTGGGTTCTAAATATTCTAAACTCAACGATACTTTTACAACGTAAAAATATAAATAGGAACACAACAAGTAGATTCTGGAAGTATATTAACAGATCAATAATAAACTGTTCTCAACCAAGTATCAATTCTATCAAAAGTAGGAACTAACTTGCTCGTAAATTCTGGAAGCCAGTTAAATATAATTCACCAATATTCCAACAGCACAAGTGTTAGGAACTTGCTGGTTAATTTGTTGTTTTCTTCTTCTTCAGTTGGAAACATTACTTTAGTTGGTACCGTAAATGGAGTCGTCAATGTCAAGAACTACCAAATTCTAGGCCAATACTACAGCTCTAACCAAATGTGTCTTGGTGCACTTATAAGTAACAATTCAGAATTGTTCCTACAGAAAATTAATATGTAACCTATTGTGTTCACAGTTGGAAATCTATCTTCATATTTCATTAGTTACATAAATTCTAGTTAAGTATAAATAGTTAAACTTACAATACTAATCAGTATAAATACTATATCTTAACTTTCTACAGCATTCAACCAGTACATTACTTTTGGAGGCATAATTGCGTAGAGTAACCAATCTATAGTAACTATTAAACAAGTATCACACACAGACAGCACTGTATTTACGAGTTTATTTGTAAATCAAACTGGTATGTTACTAGGAGCCACTATATTTGATGCAGAAAACGATTTATCGCTATCTCAACTTTGTTTATATTATTCTTTAACATTTAACAGCACTGCTTGGATAAACATGTTTGGCTTAGTTGGTTCGTATTGTGGTTCTACTTCAATTTCGTCAGTTAATATTCTATTTACAGTTGGGTTATCACAATTTAGAAATTTTGGCATTCTTGGATTAGTTCAGGATTCGAGTGCGTCTGTTTCATTTTAAAACATTCAGATAACCCTAAGCATGAGCGCAAAAGTAACATATAGCAATGATGAACGAAATATATCTGTTATTATCGGAAGCTAAAACGCATTTAATGTATTGGTCGATAGTTTATATATTAATTCATCAACTTTAGTTGGATTTTCAGAATGTGGGCTGATCATCGGATACTAATATTAATCATAAGTAAATATCATAAGTGTAAATATAAACAGATCTAGCCTTCTTGCAGAAGGAAACATTGGTGGCTTAATTTCATATTTTGTAAATAGTGTTGCTAAGCTTAAAGATATAATGATTTCTAACTCAAACATCGCATCTTCCGGCGCAGTAAGCAATGCAGGGCTTGTGGTTTGTAGATTATATGAATCGCAATCTATTATTGATAACTTGATTCTGAATAGTAGCAACGTCAGCGCATAATCTTAAACAACCGCTACTCAGGCAGCTGGATTATGTGCGTGGTCTCGTAAGTCTAAAACAATTTTATCCAATTCGCAGTTAATGATGCTCAAAGTAGAATCTTCGTTCACCACAACCGCATATGCAGGAGCTATATTTGCTCAGCAGGTTTTAGATGATCAGCTCAACTTATAGACTTCAGTAATCTAATATTGTTCTATTAATGCTACAGGAGCCACTGTTTACGCCGGGATCGTGTGCGGGTAATATTCTTCCAAAATAATTCTGATATTTTAGGCCTCATTTTCTGCGTATAACAGTGTAAACACAGTGAACACCGACTCGTGTTAGCTCAGAGTTATTTTGACTGGAACTACTTATTCCATTACAACCGACGGATGTTGATGTGATAATTTATTATTAACAACATTATTAAATATCAATATTTAGCTGATAATATCTTAAAAGATGTTTTATATCTTCAGTTAATATCATATATTATAAACATAACAGTCTACATACACATGATTGCATTTACATCAACTTGGATAACTATTGTTTATGAAATTTTCGTGTCAATATTCTTATGAATTCATATTTCAATGATATTCAGGTATTTCATTGTTTAAGTCACATTATTAGTTCGAATAAATGCTGTTATGGAACAACATAACTGCAATTATATATTTAGACATATGGAACAGAATATATGATTATTCAACCTACCGAACATAATATTATCTGGTTGAGTACAGTTTATTCTTATAGTTGGAAAAGAAGTGACATATAGAAGTTACACTGAACTACTTTGATTATTAAAGAGGTATATCAAAGTGACTATCATAATCCAACTATAAATAATTTCATAAAGAAAATAATCTAGATAACTTGTGATTGCACTCTAATGCATGTAGTTGAACAACTGTTTTAGTAAGTATGCGGTAGAAGATTAATTGAGTTGAGAGGTTTATTTTATGTTATTAATTTTGTTGAAACGAAATAATGTTAAGCTTGTCAGTATTTCCACTTCGCAAATAATTAACAAAATTCTCGAAATCGACTTCAACCATTTAATAGGTAAATTACTATTTTCGTGTTCAATATATATTAAAACATATTATTCGTATTTTAAATCACTTTATTCATTTTTATAAATGTGTGTGTACCCTCTTATGTCATTTTATTCACTAATATGCGTTTTATAACACTCTGGACACAAATGATATCCTTTGCACGAACACACATATCTGCTATTACATTATTTGCAGCCGACTCATTACGCACTTACTTTTGTATATACATGATAGTGTTTATATGCTTCTATTACTGGTCCTTTAATTGGGCTTACTACTGGTTGGTTACAACCTTCAATTTTTCGTGGTGTAGCTTTAATTTCATATTTTGTTAGATTTATTTTCATTTAATCAATTATGCTTTCAACATAATCCGTTATTTTAATTTCTTTATATTCTGGATGCAATAATTTCATCAAAGAAAACCCATTAACTAATATTACTTACATAAAATAAATAAACATCCTTGTGGTCCAACGAGTACATCGTCCTGGAAACTTAATATTTTTGTAAGTTGGTCTACGTAATCAACTCCTTTATAATTATTATTGTAGTAACGAACTATTTCAGGTTGTTCTCTGGGAATACCACGAGAACTTACAAATTCTTACATTTAACAGGGTTATTTCACAAATTTTGATTTTGTATATATCATGGTTAAAGTTTTCTACTTTTTGCATTACCATTAAAGGACGTTTACATCTTTAACTAGAACTTATTTAGTCGTTTTCTTTAGTTTTACTTCTTTAAACACAGGATATTAAACAACTTAATTCAATTACAACTTCTCTAAATTTTATGATAATTCTTTACCAAGTCTTTACCGTCTAAATTTGTATCGATTTCTTCTTCAGGTTAATCTAATAACAATTTAATATGACCATAACAGACATTCGAATGTATTTCCTCCCATTCTCTGCAAGACATTCCAACTTCATCAGCTATAAACTAATTGCGTATTTTAGTGTTCTTAGACCAATTATCTTAGACAGATCCTCGCTCTTTGCCTGATATCATCATTGTAAATAGTATCATTAAGTATTTATCGAATTCTGATTTAGTTAATCTAGAATGCCCTCCATATTTCTACATTTTTCTTACTTCAGTCAAAGTTTTAATGTTATTGTAGAATTATGGAGTAAATAATTATGTATGGGTTTCATAGATGCTTTCATTCATTGTTGGCATTATTTTTGTTAGGTGCGAAGTGGAAATACTGACAAGCTTAACATTATTTCGTTTCAACAAAATTAATAACATAAAATAAACCTCTCAACTCAATTAATCTTCTACCGCATACTTACTAAAACAGTTGTTCAATTAATATGCCATTGTATACTTTCACGAATTCTTCCACGACTCTTAAAAACGAGTGGAGGCATAATAATTCGTAAATGCGCGGAAATATGCGACTTTGCGATGGCAATACACATGAAATTAATATTTTGTGTTATTTCATCAACAATATTGTGTCTTTTAACACACTTTATAATGGCAACCTAAAGAAATATTGAGATGATATATCATATTAATACAAATAGTATTTTAACTTCATTCTTTCGCTTAGAATTGTGCGAAAACGTAAAAATAAACAAGAGATCTTTTATCACCTTGTGATTGCACTCTAATGCATGTAGGAAAAGACTAAAAAGCACACGATCAATCAATCGAAACAAGCACACAGGAATTGGCCGACCATTCATAGGAAATTAGTAGTATTTCAGTTAACGAGATAACAAACTCAAACACCAGAACCCAAGATACTAGTGTAACACATTAAAAGATGCCTAAGTGGAAATATCTAGTGCAACACTATCAACAAATCTAAGTCATGATGGACAAACAAACGTAACCATCTTAGGTCACCTAGAATACAGATAACGCCTAGATGAACCAAGGAGCTATTAATATTCAAAACAAGTTATGAAACAATTTCAACTGCAGCAATACTAGTTTCTCTTGTTAATCAAAGAGCTAAAGTACCAACAAAAACGAAGCCGCAAGGAAATCTTTGACTCAATGAACCTCCAAAAACTGCACCAAAGCTTGTTTGTAAGCCAAACCCTCAGTTCAAATACAAAAGGAATCCCACAAGCACCTTCATAACAAGAAACTAAGCAAACCCAATCGCAACTTCTGTTGTATCATCTAAACACACTAGTGAAACGACAAGTCATTCGAGTACAATGTCCAGCGGAACTTTATCCAGCGAGTGAAATATAACAATTGAAGTAGATGCACAAACAAGTGACTTAAGATACCAGTTGGAAGACGATGATCCAAAAGAGTATTAGATATAATTTATCTTTGCTGTGATCTGGGAGATTATTCAGATATTTACGTTTAAAACCACCCAAAGTCGCAAATTAGTAAGAATATTCTCATCGACCAAACCTATTACGAGATACCCTTTAGAAAATTATAAGTTGGAAGTAGTCTAGAACATTGAAGATATCTCAAAACAAACAGACCTACCTGCCTAGTAGGAAAAGAAGTCTAGTCAAAGCGAGAACAAAAGGAAGGTCAAGAAGCAACAGAATCAGACGAATTTTTCCATCGAAAGATGGTATTATCATTCTAATACCGGGTATATTTTCATATACAATGATAATCCTACATCATGATCTAGTTGCATATTTCTGAGGTTAATTATATGTCTGCGAGAGTTTGGTAATGGTTCCACACTTACTTTAAATTATTTTTACATTGACTGCCTTTTTCCTTCAAATGGTTAACAGTAATAATCAAAAATAGAAGATTACACTTATTGTATTTATGCAACCTATAGATGCAATTTATACATTTAACTTGAATTTTACCTCAAAATAATATTGAAATGCCAATTATTATGAAGATGTCAATAAATTTTTGAGACGCCACACTGACGCTTGAATTAAGCCAACTCAATTTAGTTTTCATATGTTCTTAATAATGTACAGATAAGAAATACTAAATTAAGCTATTATGATATCTTCTATAATATACTTATAAATAGTTAATCTCTAAAAAACTACTGTTTGCAATAAATAATTAATGATAGACAACGGTTATTATTCATATTGCTAAAAATCGAATTCTTTAAATAATATATTGGTTTAAGATATGCTGTATCTATCATAATATTCGAGTAGTATGTTTATTTATACTAAATCTGCCGCAAATTCAAATATTTAAGTGCAATTGGATCAGGTTGATGCTTTTGCCGTTTTTGGAATCAATTAAGTTTATTAGAATGTTTCTAACTGTGTTGTAAATATATCAATTAAATTTTAAATTAATTTCTGGAGCTCTAATATGCAATATGTGTGATTTAATGGTTGACAATTCAACTCTTATTTTCATAGCTTCTGGTTAACAACTTGCTGGATTAATGATATAATCGAACAGTGTTTTGGATATATAACACACATCGATTTAATACAGGTTAAAGTCACAACAATCATCTGGATTAATTTACAACGTGCCATAAAAAATGATAATATTTTCTTTGAACGATGTAACGCTAATAGGTTATCACTACATTACCGATTAAGCTACTGCCTATTTTGTATCCTAATTATCAATGAATATTACAATAAACATTTTGAAGCTGATAGTTTGTATTGATATGAATATTCCAAGTATAGGTGTTGGTATTTTTTCTGCAGTAAGAATAGGAAGTGAAGTTAGGCAGTGTGCAAATTCGTGTCCTAACCATGAAATCGCTGCGTATGGAGTGTGCATTTCTGACTTCTCACTAAATTATTCTGATTAGCAATCCAACATGACTTTGCTTTGCATGATGCATTTTGAATTCAACGGCTCTCACTGTATTTGCAAACAAGGATACCAACTCAATGAGTCGTAATGCATAAATGTAGTTGATTTCATAGATTAAATATATTAAAAGATCGAAGAATATCGTAATAGTACATTATTAACAATAAACAGTGTTAATTACGATAATTTATAGAAATATATACATGATAATTTTTCAACATTAAGTACAGCTGCCAATTAAACTACTATTTAAATTAATAATATATAATAAAAAATATTACAATTGATACAAGATTAAACACACAGTATTTAAGATTTAGTACTTAAATTATCAATAAATTTATCTATTATTGATTAATCTTTATCTAAACAAAATAAAACAATTGAATCTGTCAACACTACACTTAGATAAATATAACTTTAGCAAAACAAATTGAATAATGAAATTATTAATTTAAATAATTTGTTATAAAGTATTAATTAAAATGTATATTTTTTGAATAGTTCAGTATAAAATTTTGACGAGTATCTTATATATATGTATATAAATGGAAATTTCTCAATATAATTAATGTTAAATGAAACTATACTTAAAATATAAAATATTGGGAATAATTTAACTACAAATATCAATCATATCTTTTAAAATTTGGATTAACTTATTAATAATTAAATATTATATAAGAATTAGGAATTAATTTAACATACATAATAAATATACACAATATACAGTAGTATCAATCAATCGCACAAAAATATTTCCGATAGTTTATCAGAGCAATATAATAATTATAACAATATTATAACAAATATTAATAATTAATTAAATGATAATATCTTCACATTATTATAATAATTTTAGATAAGCAAATAATAAGTTGAGTAATATATAATCAACAATATTAGTATGTTATAACTTGATTTCAGTAATCAAACAATCGAGTTCTAAAAGTTAGACAATTAAATAACATTATTTAATCTAACATAAAGTAATATTGATAACACATCCTATTAGTTAAGTTAAATGATAACAAATTAAGAAAATATAATAACTCAATTAAATATGAATGTAACAATGATAACATAAGATTAGTAATTTATATATTAGAATATATTATTGATTTAAGAATAGATATAATCCTTGAATATTGATCGTTTATATGACTAAATGAAGTTACTATAAAAAGAAATAATAACTATTTAATAACAAGCCGACGAATCTGATATTGATTTTACTGATAATAACTTGGTAGAATTAGTGTGCAACTAAATAGTATTTGTGTAAATATTCGATATATCATCAATTTCCTAAACAGTCTCAGGATTTTCTGGAAAGTATGCAATAAGCAATGATACAAACAGCGCTTTCATTAATTTATCTGATAATGTGTTAAATAGCGTGACTGGGTTCTAAATATTCTAAACTCAACGATACTTTTACAACGTAAAAATATAAATAGGAACACAACAAGTAGATTCTGGAAGTATATTAACAGATCAATAATAAACTGTTCTCAACCAAGTATCAATTCTATCAAAAGTAGGAACTAACTTGCTCGTAAATTCTGGAAGCCAGTTAAATATAATTCACCAATATTCCAACAGCACAAGTGTTAGGAACTTGCTGGTTAATTTGTTGTTTTCTTCTTCTTCAGTTGGAAACATTACTTTAGTTGGTACCGTAAATGGAGTCGTCAATGTCAAGAACTACCAAATTCTAGGCCAATACTACAGCTCTAACCAAATGTGTCTTGGTGCACTCATCGCAGTAAACTCCAAGATTATAATGTCGACAGTTAATTATTCTCCAGATCTATATTTTGTTGGGAATTAATCTTCTTATTTTTTTGTATTTACTAATTTATGTAATATACAAATGTATTAAGTATAGGCTCAGGTTGGATCGTCGGAAAATTAGAATTTGTTAGCTTCGATATCAAATACTAAGGCACTTTCGTTTATGTATGCTGGATTTGTAACATTGGCAGTTAGTTCCACAATATCTTTTAAGGGAATTTCAATAAGCAGCTATATACGTATTAGTGTAGATTTTGTTCTATTTTCTGGTATTATTTTGGGTTATACTTCTTCGTTCAACTAGATTTCAATTCAAAATATTTGTGTGGAGACATAAATTAACTACAACCCTTCTAGTTTGGTGAATTAAACAGGTTTGATTGGAATGTTCAACGGAAATATATCAATTCAGCACTCAACTTTAAAATTACAAATATGTGAGACATTTTTGAGCAATTTTGGGTTGTTGGGACGAACTGGAGGAACGAAATCAGTTTTAAATGATATTCAAATTTCGTTTTAACGTCCATCAAAAGTTTCATACGAAAACGAAGCGAACATATCTGTGCTAATTGGATGCACTATTTAGATCATCTTTTGTACACAGTGAGCGAAATAATTATAATTTAGACTCCTGCCAATAATAGCATTTTATTGTCAATGTCTTCGAATGAATTTGATTATCTATTCGTTATTAAAATTCTTTATATTTGTCAACTGATGCACCCCTGATATTTAACGATTCCAGCAATTCGTACTTCTTTAGTCTAAATTGAACCCGGTTCCCTTTTCTTCACGTAATAATTAATTGAATTTAATTTGGCTTTTCAAAAACTAATATTGTTTTGACATAAAACACAACTGGGTAATAATTCAATACTTACGGCAAACTAACTGAAAGAAGCCGCATATCAACGATCTTGCATCACTTTGTTACCACTACTTAATAGAATTCGAATTCTTCATAATAACTCCTTAAACCTTCCAGCTCATTTGAAAGCTTGACATGTTTAAAAAATTATCAAATAATTGCTACTTTTTAAACTTAATTGTACTTAAAAATATTATAAATCTTCTTATTATTTAGTAACATTTAACCAGTTATTAATTCAGTATTATTTATATATTTTCAATTTATAAACGATTTTTACAGTTTTCGACTTGAAAATGGTTGCTTTGGAAATCTAAATTCTCTCAAAGTAATAGTAAACAAATAATACTACTACTTATATCCCAATAATATTTTGTTCATGTACAGCTACTTTATAAGTTACTAAAATTTAATATTTCGTTAGTGTTATAATCTAGAATAACATGAAGCTAAAACTAAGTTATGCAAATAGAATTTATTATTAAGTTAATTAAGAAAGCTGGGAACAGCTTGTTCAATGAAGTTGCTGCAGGTGATTGAAAATTTTGTATCTAATATTCGTGTGCCTCCAAAGTATTTCATAAATTAGAACTCAAATAATAATGTTATGTTAAAATATGCTTCAACTTCTACATTAAACTCAATAACTTTTGTGTAATTCCAAAATTGCAAAATTTAGGGGTAGTAGTACATAAAAACCAAGTGTGAAAGTGTTTATTGGTTGGAAACCGTAATATTCAACATGAAGATTATTTCATAGCATTCAAAATTTGTGGGTAACTTGAAAGTATCTTAATTAGAGTATTATATTTGGAAATATTTTAGATTTTGATACGTTCAATTCATAATGTATTTGTTGAAAGATTAGGGCGCTTGATAAAAAGCTCATTGAATAATTGTATGTTACAAACTTTGACGATTTCTTCATTTAGTGAAGTGGCAACTGAATCCCAAAACCCACTTTTGGCAAGCTTTTATGATCATAGAACGATTACTATATAATTAAAATTAATATAACTTTTAGAGAAATCTCTAAGAACCTCACTTAAAGAGATATCTCTTTTATCACCTTGTGATTGCACTCTAATGCATGTAGGAAAAGACTAAAAAGCACACGATCAATCAATCGAAACAAGCACACAGGAATTGGCCGACCATTCATAGGAAATTAGTAGTATTTCAGTTAACGAGATAACAAACTCAAACACCAGAACCCAAGATACTAGTGTAACACATTAAAAGATGCCTAAGTGGAAATATCTAGTGCAACACTATCAACAAATCTAAGTCATGATGGACAAACAAACGTAACCATCTTAGGTCACCTAGAATACAGATAACGCCTAGATGAACCAAGGAGCTATTAATATTCAAAACAAGTTATGAAACAATTTCAACTGCAGCAATACTAGTTTCTCTTGTTAATCAAAGAGCTAAAGTACCAACAAAAACGAAGCCGCAAGGAAATCTTTGACTCAATGAACCTCCAAAAACTGCACCAAAGCTTGTTTGTAAGCCAAACCCTCAGTTCAAATACAAAAGGAATCCCACAAGCACCTTCATAACAAGAAACTAAGCAAATCCAATCGCAACTTCTGTTGTATCATCTAAACACACTAGTGAAACGACAAGTCATTCGAGTACAATGTCCAGCGGAACTTTATCCAGCGAGTGAAATATAACAATTGAAGTAGATGCACAAACAAGTGACTTAAGATACCAGTTGGAAGACGATGATCCAAAAGAGTATTAGATATAATTTATCTTTGCTGTGATCTGGGAGATTATTCAGATATTTACGTTTAAAACCACCCAAAGTCGCAAATTAGTAAGAATATACTCATCGACCAAACCTATTACGAGATACCCTTTAGAAAATTATAAGTTGGAAGTAGTCTAGAACATTGAAGATATCTCAAAACAAACAGACCTACCTGCCTAGTAGGAAAAGAAGTCTAGTCAAAGCGAGAACAAAAGGAAGGTCAAGAAGCAACAGAATCAGACGAATTTTTCCATCGAAAGATGGTATTATCATTCTAATACCGGGTATATTTTCATATACAATGATAATCCTACATCATGATCTAGTTGCATATTTCTGATGTTTGGTAACATTCACATTATTATTACACAAAATTAGTAACTTGTTTGAAACAGCATCAATTCTATTACAAGGAACATATTTATGCAATGAAGGCAGTTGCAAGGATGGGCTCTGATGTTAACAGATTCTATTTCTGAACTTACCTAGATAGTCTGAAGAATTAATGCGAAGGACAACCATGTTGATATGTATGACTTTGAAATTAGTCAACAGTGAAGTGTATGTTTAATTATGAAATTGTAGTTATATGAGTTGTCTTATTCTTAATGTGAGGCTGTTTTGCTACTATGATGTATGCGATGAGAAAATTAACGAAATGATAACAAGTTCTTCAGTTGACGCCATGTTGCAGTGGAATGATCTATATCAGAACTCCTAAATGCAAATGGTACATTCCAATGAAAGTTATACACAATCGATTATGAGGTTCTTTCAACTGTTGACGTGGAATGCGATTGATATATTTTCATATACAGCAAAAATCCGGTCTATTATAATTTGTTGCATAACTTCTGAGGTTTGATTCACAAATTTATGAGGTTAGTTTAGATAATATTTTTCACATGTAAATTTCCAGTAATTCATCACAGAAAGAGATTCCAAGATTAATTTAATTGCACCACAAATAGTAAAGCCAAACTTTTAATATGCCATTGTATACTTTCACGAATTCTTCCACGACTCTTAAAAACGAGTGGAGGCATAATAATTCGTAAATGCGCGGAAATATGCGACTTTGCGATGGCAATACACATGAAATTAATATTTTGTGTTATTTCATCAACAATATTGTGTCTTTTAACACACTTTATAATGGCAACCTAAAGAAATATTGAGATGATATATCATATTAATACAAATAGTATTTTAACTTCATTCTTTCGCTTAGAATTGTGCGAAAACGTAAAAATAAACAAGAGATCTTTTATCACCTTGTGATTGCACTCTAATGCATGTAGGAAAAGACTAAAAAGCACACGATCAATCAATCGAAACAAGCACACAGGAATTGGCCGACCATTCATAGGAAATTAGTAGTATTTCAGTTAACGAGATAACAAACTCAAACACCAGAACCCAAGATACTAGTGTAACACATAAAAAGATGCCTAAGTGGAAATATCTAGTGCAACACTATCAACAAATCTAAGTCATGATGGACAAACAAACGTAACCATCTTAGGTCACCTAGAATACAGATAACGCCTAGATGAACCAAGGAGCTATTAATATTCAAAACAAGTTATGAAATAATTTCAACTGCAGCAATACTAGTTTCTCTTGTTAATCAAAGAGCTAAAGTACCAACAAAAACGAAGCCGCAAGGAAATCTTTGACTCAATGAACCTCCAAAAACTGCACCAAAGCTTGTTTGTAAGCCAAACCCTCAGTTCAAATACAAAAGGAATCCCACAAGCACCTTCATAACAAGAAACTAAGCAAACCCAATCGCAACTTCTGTTGTATCATCTAAACACACTAGTGAAACGACAAGTCATTCGAGTACAATGTCCAGCGGAACTTTATCCAGCGAGTGAAATATAACAATTGAAGTAGATGCACAAACAAGTGACTTAAGATACCAGTTGGAAGACGATGATCCAAAAGAGTATTAGATATAATTTATCTTTGCTGTGATCTGGGAGATTATTCAGATATTTACGTTTAAAACCACCCAAAGTCGCAAATTAGTAAGAATATTCTCATCGACCAAACCTATTACGAGATACCCTTTAGAAAATTATAAGTTGGAAGTAGTCTAGAACATTGAAGATATCTCAAAACAAACAGACCTACCTGCCTAGTAGGAAAAGAAGTCTAGTCAAAGCGAGAACAAAAGGAAGGTCAAGAAGCAACAGAATCAGACGAATTTTTCCATCGAAAGATGGTATTATCATTCTAATACCGGGTATATTTTCATATACAATGATAATCCTACATCATGATCTAGTTGCATATTTCTGATGTTTGGTAACATTCACATTATTATTACACAAAATTAGTAACTTGTTTGAAACAGCATCAATTCTATTACAAGGAACATATTTATGCAATGAAGGCAGTTGCAAGGATGGGCTCTGATGTTAACAGATTCTATTTCTGAACTTACCTAGATAGTCTGAAGAATTAATGCGAAGGACAACCATGTTGATATGTATGACTTTGAAATTAGTCAACAGTGAAGTGTATGTTTAATTATGAAATTGTAGTTATATGAGTTGTCTTATTCTTAATGTGAGGCTGTTTTGCTACTATGATGTATGCGATGAGAAAATTAACGAAATGATAACAAGTTCTTCAGTTGACGCCATGTTGCAGTGGAATGATCTATATCAGAACTCCTAAATGCAAATGGTACATTCCAATGAAAGTTATACACAATCGATTATGAGGTTCTTTCAACTGTTGACGTGGAATGCGATTGATATATTTTCATATACAGCAAAAATCCGGTCTATTATAATTTGTTGCATAACTTCTGAGGTTTGATTCACAAATTTATGAGGTTAGTTTAGATAATATTTTTCACATGTAAATTTCCAGTAATTCATCACAGAAAGAGATTCAAGATTAATTTAATTGCACCACAAATAGTAAACAGCTTTTAATATGCCATTGTATGCTTTCACGAATTCTTCGACTCTTAAAAACGAGTGGAGGCATAATAATTATTCATAAAATGCGCGGCTCTATGCGACTTTGCGATGGCAATACATGAAATTAATATTTTTGTGTTATTTCATCAGCAATATTGTGTGTCTTTAACACACTTTATAATGGCAACTAAAGAAATATTGAGATGATATATCATATTAATACAAATAGTATTTTAACTTCATTCTTTCGCTTAGAATTGTGCGAAAACGTAAAAATAAACAAAGATCTTTATCTGTGATTGCACTCTAATGCATGTAGGAAAAGACTAAAAAGCACACGATCAATCAATCGAAACAAGCACACAGGAATTGGCCGACCATTCATAGGAAATTAGTAGTATTTCAGTTAACGAGATAACAAACTCAAACACCAGAACCCAAGATACTAGTGTAACACATAAAAAGATGCCTAAGTGGAAATATCTAGTGCAACACTATAAACAAATCTAAGTCATGATGGACAAACAAACGTAACCATCTTAGGTCACCTAGAATACAGATAACGCCTAGATGAACCAAGGAGCTATTAATATTCAAAACAAGTTATGAAACAATTTCAACTGCAGCAATACTAGTTTCTCTTGTTAATCAAAGAGCTAAAGTACCAACAAAAACGAAGCCGCAAGGAAATCTTTGACTCAATGAACCTCCAAAAACTGCACCAAAGCTTGTTTGTAAGCCAAACCCTCAGTTCAAATACAAAAGGAATCCCACAAGCACCTTCATAACAAGAAACTAAGCAAACCCAATCGCAACTTCTGTTGTATCATCTAAACACACTAGTGAAACGACAAGTCATTCGAGTACAATGTCCAGCGGAACTTTATCCAGCGAGTGAAATATAACAATTGAAGTAGATGCACAAACAAGTGACTTAAGATACCAGTTGGAAGACGATGATCCAAAAGAGTATTAGATATAATTTATCTTTGCTGTGATCTGGGAGATTATTCAGATATTTACGTTTAAAACCACCCAAAGTCGCAAATTAGTAAGAATATTCTCATCGACCAAACCTATTACGAGATACCCTTTAGAAAATTATAAGTTGGAAGTAGTCTAGAACATTGAAGATATCTCAAAACAAACAGACCTACCTGCCTAGTAGGAAAAGAAGTCTAGTCAAAGCGAGAACAAAAGGAAGGTCAAGAAGCAACAGAATCAGACGAATTTTTCCATCGAAAGATGGTATTATCATTCTAATACCGGGTATATTTTCATATACAATGATAATCCTACATCATGATCTAGTTGCATATTTCTGATGTTTGGTAACATTCACATTATTATTACACAAAATTAGTAACTTGTTTGAAACAGCATCAATTCTATTACAAGGAACATATTTATGCAATGAAGGCAGTTGCAAGGATGGGCTCTGATGTTAACAGATTCTATTTCTGAACTTACCTAGATAGTCTGAAGAATTAATGCGAAGGACAACCATGTTGATATGTATGACTTTGAAATTAGTCAACAGTGAAGTGTATGTTTAATTATGAAATTGTAGTTATATGAGTTGTCTTATTCTTAATGTGAGGCTGTTTTGCTACTATGATGTATGCGATGAGAAAATTAACGAAATGATAACAAGTTCTTCAGTTGACGCCATGTTGCAGTGGAATGATCTATATCAGAACTCCTAAATGCAAATGGTACATTCCAATGAAAGTTATACACAATCGATTATGAGGTTCTTTCAACTGTTGACGTGGAATGCGATTGATATATTTTCATATACAGCAAAAATCCGGTCTATTATAATTTGTTGCATAACTTCTGAGGTTTGATTCACAAATTTATGAGGTTAGTTTAGATAATATTTTTCACATGTAAATTTCCAGTAATTCATCACAGAAAGAGATTCCAAGATTAATTTAATTGCACCACAAATAGTAAAGCCAAACTTTTAATATGCCATTGTATACTTTCACGAATTCTTCCACGACTCTTAAAAACGAGTGGAGGCATAATAATTCGTAAATGCGCGGAAATATGCGACTTTGCGATGGCAATACACATGAAATTAATATTTTGTGTTATTTCATCAACAATATTGTGTCTTTTAACACACTTTATAATGGCAACCTAAAGAAATATTGAGATGATATATCATATTAATACAAATAGTATTTTAACTTCATTCTTTCGCTTAGAATTGTGCGAAAACGTAAAAATAAACAAGAGATCTTTTATCACCTTGTGATTGCACTCTAATGCATGTAGGAAAAGACTAAAAAGCACACGATCAATCAATCGAAACAAGCACACAGGAATTGGCCGACCATTCATAGGAAATTAGTAGTATTTCAGTTAACGAGATAACAAACTCAAACACCAGAACCCAAGATACTAGTGTAACACATTAAAAGATGCCTAAGTGGAAATATCTAGTGCAACACTATCAACAAATCTAAGTCATGATGGACAAACAAACGTAACCATCTTAGGTCACCTAGAATACAGATAACGCCTAGATGAACCAAGGAGCTATTAATATTCAAAACAAGTTATGAAACAATTTCAACTGCAGCAATACTAGTTTCTCTTGTTAATCAAAGAGCTAAAGTACCAACAAAAACGAAGCCGCAAGGAAATCTTTGACTCAATGAACCTCCAAAAACTGCACCAAAGCTTGTTTGTAAGCCAAACCCTCAGTTCAAATACAAAAGGAATCCCACAAGCACCTTCATAACAAGAAACTAAGCAAACCCAATCGCAACTTCTGTTGTATCATCTAAACACACTAGTGAAACGACAAGTCATTCGAGTACAATGTCCAGCGGAACTTTATCCAGCGAGTGAAATATAACAATTGAAGTAGATGCACAAACAAGTGACTTAAGATACCAGTTGGAAGACGATGATCCAAAAGAGTATTAGATATAATTTATCTTTGCTGTGATCTGGGAGATTATTCAGATATTTACGTTTAAAACCACCCAAAGTCGCAAATTAGTAAGAATATTCTCATCGACCAAACCTATTACGAGATACCCTTATATATGCTATGATACATTATTAAAAAAGTAATAGTTTAGAAATTAAAAATTTGATTGCGCCATGGATTGATAACTTTCTTGGTGAAATTGTCTTACTTAAAAAGTTATAAGTATATTTAATATTAATTAGGTGTGGATCAATATATTAGAAAGCTTGATGTGAAACATATGTGTTGGTTCAATCAATCATATGTTGTTTACTAATTGCATATTATCATAACAAAGAAAATATTAATGAATATACACTACAAATATTAATATATGTTGTATTATACTTATTTATTTCAACGTCATATAATTCCGCTTCAATGAAACACTAATTTAAATTAGTTATCGTAGGTGATTCCGCTGTAGGTAAAACATCGCTTCTTGAATACTTTGTAAACGAAAAATTTTCTGCATTATATAAACCTACAATAGGCACTGATTTTTTATCAAAGGAAATCAAAATAAACGATCAAACGATCAAACTATAAATATGGGACACTGCTGGATAAGAAACATGGTCTTCCCAAATGGGTTCTGCGTATTATAGAGGTTCAGATTGTTGCATTTTCGTTTACGATCTTACAAATCCAGCTACTTTATAATCTATTAACAAATGGTGTGATAACTTTATTGCTTGCTGCGGATAGAATGTTCCATTAGTTTTAGTGGGAAACAAAGCTGATAAAACATAAGCTCAAGTTTCAGACTCTCTTATTTTATCTATGCAATAAACACTTAAAATGAAAGCTTCTTTTAAATGTTCTGCAAAATCCGGCGATAATGTTTTGAAAATATTTTCTAACGTAGCTGAAATATGTTTAGAAAACGCTAAAACAGAAGTTAAAATGGAAGAAAGTTTCATAGTAAAACCAGTAAATCCAGCCATTCAAAATCCTAAGAAAGGATGTTGTTGAACAAATAAAGTGAATGTTAATAAATTATATGGAGATGCAGATTACACTAATTATTATTGATACTACGTAATGTTAATAAACAATAGTAATTATAAAGTGCACATGGTGCAATATATAAAGCATAAATACTTTATCTTTAGAAATTATTTCAGTAACTCATTCATTTTGCATTGGTTCATTAACAACTTTATCTGATGCTTATTTAAGTTACTAAAAGTATTTAAGTGCAAACTCGTAAATATTTTCAGGTTATTCTCTTAAAACTTCTCTTGATAGATCCATCAATAAAGCTGGAAATTCTTTTGGATATTCAATGTCTTGGACGAATTGCATTTTTTGCGGATTGGAAATTATTATATTATTATGTACTAAATATGCTCGATTAATTTTCACACCGCAATTTTGGATGGAGGTTAAAACAGAAATATATGAAGTTCCAAGACCATCTGCACCAGTGAAGCGTTTTGATACCACGTACGCATATAAAGAAATGAAGGCTGTGGTAGACAAAAAATTGGAAAAGAAAACGTATGAAACTGAAGAAGCCTCAAAAATGTCTAAGGAATTGGCAGATGAAATTAGAAACAAAATGAGAATTAATCTAGCTGCCCGATACAAGATATTCACTGTGGTTAGCTTGTTCAGTTAGAAGGGGTAGGGTTTGCGTTAGTGCAGTAGGTGTTACTTTGATCCTGAAACGGACTATGAGGTCACCTATATTTATCAGAACTAGGATTTGATATGCATTGCAACTGTGTATGCGGTTTATTACTACTGAGGCAATTTGTGTGGACTTTTTAATCTTTTATTATTTATTTATATATTTTAATAATCAATAAATTCTCGTTATTTGTGTTCCACTCCGACTTCTAATTTTTATATGAGAAGGAATCAGGCTGAGCGTAAGCAAGGTGAGTCTCTTGTGTTTGACAAGATGGAGTTGATGCAGACTATTGGTGTGCTGAAGGCGCCCGACGACCAGTTCGACGACCGCATAGCAACTTTGCTCGGTAAGATCGAGTAAATCGAGCAGCGCCGTTCCCCGGTGAAATCTTCTCGCAACGAGCCCTGTGAAACGGAAGTCCAGGTGTTCAGCGCTAAATAAAACAACGACTTCGCCCTCCGCGACAACGTAGTCAACCCCTAATTGTTTGAAACAACAGACAACCTCTTCACCCGTCAACCCCCTTCCTCCGTTGAGTTCCTCGGCAAGAACCGCGTTCAATTTATAGATTAATCCGATCAACGAATGAGTCAACAATTAAATCAAGGTGGTCAAACGAACGGACTAAATAACGGTCAAAGAACAAGCGAGCACAACTGCGATTGTTTGGAGGAGATTCAGCGCTTGAACTAATTGAATTCGGATTTGAACAGCGAGCTCGAAACGTTGACGAACGATTTCGCGGACAAATTGTAATAAATGCAAAACCTGAACGAATCGAATCTCAAAACTCAAAACGTTTTGAAATAGAATCTGCAAAATAAACAGGAAACGATAAACAAACTAAATAACGAACTGGACAACGCCAAATCTCAACTTATCGAATAGGACAATCAAATAAACAAATAGAATAACCAAATCAAACAACTCCAAGCACAGATTCAGTTCGCGACCAAAACGAGCGAAAGCGAGAAGATCAAAATGGAACTCGCACAAGTCAAAAGAGAACTCGTTAAATGCCAATCAGAACTCTCAATCTACAAAATACAATAAGATAAGGAAAGATAAGCTCAAAATGAAAGGAGCGGAAGCGAAATGATGATTAAAGAAGAACAAAACTAAATTGCAAAAAGACAGGAAGTGGAAAGAAAAAGAAATGAAGAAAATGAAAGAATTCAAAGAGAAGAAAATGAACGCGTTTAAAGAGAACAAGAAGAAGAGGAGGAGAGATAATTGGAACAAGAAATAGCTGAGTAAGAACAAATGGAATAATTAAATAGAGAAGAAGAAAGAATCCAATAATAAAATGAAAGAATTCAAAAACAAATCGAAATGCAAAAGAAAATTGAAATGTAAAAAAGGAACTAACAAGAAGACGTTATAAACTGCAAAACACAAGACTCAATTCACGAAACTGTAGCCAGAAAACCAATTGACGTAATCGAACACAAAACACTACCAAGACCAAAGAAATCACAAATCCCAGTTGATGATGACGAGGACATATACTTAGCCGTTTAACAGTCAATTCCACAAAATACTACAAAGAACATTGTGAACAATGTTCAAAACAATAATATTAAAACAAATAATATTAACGTAAATGTTAATCAAAGAGACTCAATGGACATTGACGAACTCGTGATTTAAAATATAAGCAGCGTAAAACCACAGAAAAAGGAAACTGTACTCACAAACGAAGAACAAGAGCTCATAAACAAACTCAAAAAAGAAATGGAATTTGATGTCAACAACGAAGAATAAACGGAGATGCAATCACCTCAACACTACCCTACAAATTAAATTCTGATCGCAAAACCCAATCTAATAAGCTCAACAAAATCGAAGTGGAATTAAATTGATGATGAAATTGTTCCGTCAAAATTAGACGGTTCTGGATATATCCGCACCCCAAACGTAAAAGTTAACAAAGAGCATAAGAAAACACCACACGTAGAGCCTGATGCCAACAAATCTAGGATGGATGACTACAGTTTCGCGTTTGACGTCGAACTTAAAAAGACACCAATGAAACTCGCCACCGAAAAGCAGAACGAATTTGTTAACAACCAAAAATAAAGAGCAAAAAGCGCCAAAATGGATGCTGTTGAAAGATACGAATATGTATAAAATCAAGCCCAGAAAATACAAGAAACACAGAAAACACTCACGCAACAAAGAAAAGCTGAATAAATTAAGCATATGAGTAATACTAATGTAACTTAAGACGTTTACGTTCCATAATATATACCAAAACCATCATTTGACAATTCTAATATCATTAAATAGATATTAACAAATTCAGTATTAAAAGGTGAAGCTAACTACGAAAAAAGAGCTACAGCAATAGAGGATATAGGCATATCACAAGGGCATTTTCTTATTGTTCTCAAAGATGTTGAGAAAATGAGCTATCACTCTGTTGTACGCATTGATGAGCATGGAAATGTTATAAAGGTTTCTGGACCAGAAAATATGCCTGCTGTACTATCGCAAAAACTTCTAGAAAAATTACTCAAATACAACACAACAGCTAAAAGATTAGATGAAGTTCCAATGAAAGCATTAAATGCATAGATTTCTAGTGTAACTTTGGCAGTTAAAAGAAAGGGTAAATGAGTGGACAATTTATATTATAAGTTTGTTTATGATAACAAGATATGCAAATCTTATGTGTATATGCTTTTTAACATATTCATATGTATTCATAATATTATTACATCAGAAGTAGTATATCATTAATGTACTATAGTGATCATCATTACATGCGTATCAGCCTAGCTTTCTGATATTCCAGTTTAAAAGAAGCAAAACTATCTAAGTGCTTCCTAATACAATAATTAACAGTATACTATGTTATACATTTTAGTATTTGATACATTTTGCTGTATAATTTACTAAATTTCTATAAACCTCTATCATTGCATTACTATTTTAGATATTACCACTTTGTTAATGGTTCATCTAATAATTGTGAAACTCTAAGATTTTCTAAATTTATAATTTCGTGTTCTGCAATCTACAATTAATTTAACATGTTTGGGAAACAAATACAAATAACCACTCCAATCCAGATTATACTATGAAGGTAAAAACAGATGGGGATCAAATTAAGGCGAGGCCTAAAGCTAAGCAATTAAGTGTGATTCCATAGTTCGATAATAATAAATCCAATCAGGTTATTAAAATAACTGTAGGAAAATAAAAATAAGAAGAACACTTAACAATGAAAGTATGTAAAAATCTCGTTTTTAAATAAGCGCGTGAAAATTATGCTCCTGGAGCTGGTTCTGTTGAATTAGGTTTTAACTCTCGAGACATCTCGCGAATAAATCTATCTCAAACATATGAAGGACGCGTTCATCGACCATAGGTTAGATTGCACCATAGTTCAGAAACATTGTCGTCTATATTAGAATAAGACACCGTCTAACTATCAACAGGAGACGTGAATATTTCGGCATTTACCGTATTAAGTGATGATGTATAGTGAAAATAAGTGTTTATTTATTTATATTCCTATTTTGTTAACAATTATATACTAAAAGTAAAAATCAAAAATAGATAAAAAATGCGATCAAATGAAGTGGTCAATTTTGATTAAATATCAGATTTGTCTCAATCCTCATTTATTAAGAGTGAGCTGAGAATTAATCATCATTGAGAATTGGACCTGGGTTTCCAAGCCAATCGAGAAGAGCACAACCATTGTGCTACAACATCACATAGGATTTTATTAGATTTTAACTAACCATGCATTTTAACATTTAATATTTTGAGAATTCATAATATTAGTATAATATATATTAGTATAATATAAGTTTTGTTATTACTTACGAAGTAGGTAATATTTCATAAATTCCAAATATTCTCATTGACCTCCAAAAATCTCAACTACTGCCGTTTTAGTTTATTTAACAACAGTTGCATATCCTTCGAACGCCTATACTTCCATTTTAGCGGCTTCTAGTTCAAATTATCTGGATGAAAGTTTGGCTCTTCCAAGTGCGGCAGTAAAATCTGAGGCAGCTGTGGATGATGCATTGAGTGCGCGCAATCCTAGAGCTCTGCGGCGTTTATTTTCGGTTTATTTGGCCAGGTCTTCAATTTGTGAGATAACTTGTGTAGAAATTGAGTTAAATTGGTTTAGTGTTTCGCGGTATTGTTTGGACGTTGCAGTGATTTGAGACGCTTCTTTTTATTGGTCTAACGCGAGTATATGAACGCGTTATTCTTCGTCGAATGTGAGGTCGTTTGTTGCGTTCATAATTTTGAAATGCGGAGTGGACATTTTCTTATTATTTGCACATATTTTGCATTCCGTTGAAGGTTTCCACTCCAATGGCGAACGATTCAACCAAGAAGCTTGAGCAACGTAATACCGAGCGTGTGAAGACCATACGGACCGTTTTATCGTATTTCTGGGTCATTTACATGTCACTCAGAACTCTCCTTTACAAGTTCATAACGTTATCTTAAATTATCTTCACCGTTTTGGTTTTCACCTCCTCCCGTTTTATCTTCAAGTTCTTCGTTAAAATGGCGGAGCCAAAAGTAATCGATGGTAAGTTAATTCGTGCTGGAGCGGATATCTCGTCCACGAAGGGCTGGCTAACTTATTTGTATGACGTTCTCTACTTGAACCACTTCTGCTTGGTTTTGAGCCTGTTCCACCGCAGATTGCTCTGGTCGTTTTTATTGCTTCCGATTGGAGCTTTAGTTGTTGTCTGGCAGAAAATAATCAGCCCGTGGCTGTTCAAGTCAACCATTGCACCCGGACAAAGCAGGGACGTAGACTACCAAAGACAGGTCGCGCAAGCACAAGCAGCTTAAAAAGGATATAGAAAGTGAGTGACTCATTATAAATTTTGTATTTTCGTGTTTAATCAAAATAAATTTCAAAGTCGTCCAAATAATATAGTAGTTAGCAATTACATGACTCCTATTATACTACTAATTAGATCATATTAGCCACACGCCCAGCTAAAAAATGGTCAATAAATAAAATACAATAAATAACATAAATTTCACATTACGAGCATTTTCATCTCGTTTGCGAGTTCGTCCATGAGTTTGAGTTCTTCTTCGATTGTTTCCCGCTCTCTTTGCGAGAGGTTAACATCCGGGGCAATTGAGATTCGCATCGATTCGGTTTGGGACTTTTATAGTTTTTCGAATTTGGATAGCAGTTGTTGGATGGATTTGTCACTCTGGGTGGTGTCTTTATTTAGTACTGTGTGAATTTAAGAGATGAGCTTGGACTGTGTGTTTTGGGCTGAATTCGGGTTTTTGGGGTCTTGCTTAGTGATTTGGTTATCAGTGTAAGTTTATTGTTCGTTTGACTGTTAGTTGATTTTATTTTAAGTGAGGGAAGATTTTGGGCTGTCATTTCTTACTTGGGTTTGTATAGATTCGAATGATTTTGGAGATTGAACTGATTTTGGCTGTTCGAGCGTCACTTAATTAAATATTTTTTATTATGGCCTCAAATTATGATTCTGTTGACCATTCTGTATTTCATTCTGTTAATCTTTGTTACTTGGATTTCGTGGCTTCAAATCATCTAATGCGAGCTATTCAGTTTTAGAATCTTTTGGAGACAAAATATTATTTTGTTAATTTTTAGTTGTTTGTGGTCGTAGAGCTTGCTTCAGTTCGGCGACCTCGTTATTTAGGCGTTCGTTATCGGAGCGGAATCGCATGTTCTCCATTGAAAGTTGTGTGTTCAGGTTCTTTTGCTGCTCGTTCTCTACTACGATGTCATTTTGCATGTCCACTAGCTGGTTGGTTAGGAGCTTCTCCTCGTTGTAGTCGTTCAATGCCTTGAAGAACTTTTGATTGGCTTCTTCGAGGTTGCGCTTTAACTGCTGATTACCTTCAACAAGCTTCTTGGAGTTCTCCACCATTTATTTTAACTGCACCTGATACGCATTAAGTTAAGACGCTAATTGCTTATTGACATTCAGCGTTTATTCATGCTGACGCTACGAAATCTCCAGTTTTTCCTTTAAATCCTAGACGGCTGCATTCAAAACGGTGACCTGCCTTGAAGTCTGGTTCCCATCAGTAAATAGCGTATTACTCGTTTACCTTTTCTTCAGCAGCTCTATAAGATCGTTTCTGGAAGTTTCTGAGGTCTACAAATCCAACTCGAGTTGTTATATGCGTCTCTGCATTTTTAATACTTACTGCTACACTTGAATTTACATAAATTTGGAGTGATAATAGTTGCAATATATAATATATTTTGTATTGTGATATTGACCACTCCACTGTCGAAATGTAAATTCCTCCATCATTTTCATTATATTTAATTGCGAAGAAGAAATAGCAGATTAAGCAGTTCTCTATTAAACCTTAACAATACGAAGAGCAAGTAAATGTTTTTGAGATTCCAGTTTCAAAGGATATACCATATCAGATTCCAGGAACAAACATAGGAGTTAAAACTAGTGTACCGATTGATGCTGAAAAGACTCCAGAAGCTCATAAGTAATTACTGGATGAAGTACAAAATGAGTTGGAAAGGATGAAAGCAGTGCTGAAAATGGACAACATAAAACCAACCTAGCCTTTAGAGTAAGATAAGCACATTGAAGACGCAGTGGAAAATCTATCACACAAGGACAAACTTAAAGTAATAAACGATTTATTTACTGTTAAAAAAGGTCTCGAAAACGCTCAAAAGGCAGTAATAACAAAATCACAGGTATAACCAGTGATTCGATTGCTCAAAAAAGACGAACAACTTGCATTCTCAAACACATATGACGAGCTGTACAATTAGAAATTTTAAGCCAGTTAGTCTCAAAATGATGAACCTGCTTTTGTTGTGAACAAAAAAGCTTAATAAAATTAACCACAAAAACAATAGTAAGTGAAAGCTTCACCTAAAGAAGACCCTTAAGAACATTAAGAAGACTAAAACTATCAACTTAAACCTGAACTTAAACAATAAATTGAAAACTCAATTAATTTATCAGAGTAACTACCACGTTAAGTTCAAAGAAAATAGAAATATTAGAAATATCCTGAATCTAAACCTCAGGATTACAGGAAGCTAATGCCAATGAACCGAGGAGAGCACGAAATAATCGCTGACCAGTGCATATCTGGCATTATGAAAACACAAAAACAAGTTGATATCATCCAAGAGAAGTCTATGTAACAGAGATAAGCTGAATAACACCATCTTATTAGACCATGCCCTGAAAAAATTATTAAAGACGTAAAATTTAACATAATCACTGGTAAGCAAATAATTGAAGGAGAATAAAACTAATATTAAGATCAACAATAAGAAATTTATTAAGAATAACAAGAAATTGAACCATAATAGCTTGAAATTTAAGAACCGGTTTAAAAACCAATAGAACAAAAGCCAAAGAAGAAGTACTAAAAGCAATAATTCCCGGATTAAATAGATGATTAAATTATAAATGAGCAAGTTGTTATCGTGAACAGAGACGATAAAATAAAGAAACATTTGCAATAAATAATTAAAGAAAAAGAACTCTTCTTCAAGTAACAGCTTGAGAAAAAGAAGAAAACATATGCTATTCCTCACTACAACAAATCAATCCTTGAGGAAATTCAAAAATTGAATAGCTATTATCAAATTGAATCCATCAGCTAAAATGATCTAGCTGGGAAATTCTGCTCGCTTAAAAACAAATGGGATGTATTTGAAACGATATGCAACCAAATTGTGAGTAATTTAATTATTGAACAAACAAATTAAGTTGTAGAAGGAATTAAAGGGCTTGTTAAAACTAAAGAAGAAATTAACGTAGATAACGACGATTTCGATCAAGAGGAAGAAGAAGAGGGCGAGGAAGAATTCGAATATGAAGAAGTTTATGAAGAGGAATATGAACAGTGAAATTATAAATATGTACGACTATTTCTACGTATGTACAATATTTCTTTTGTCTTTTTGCAAACCATTTAATGAAAATTATGTACAAATATTTATAATTAAACATTTATTGAAACTGCGTGAAAACAAAAAAGTATCATACTAAGCTCCATACCCAATAAACAGTGTCTTAACTTACTTTATCTACAGATGCAACATAATCTGCAGTTATTATCACATTTCTGCATGCTTCATAAACTAATGCAATTTACTAAATAAGTAAGTCAGAATATGCCGCTCTGAACTCTTCTAAGAAATTAAACCTGATATTGACACTTTTCCAACTTTCTCTAACCATTTATAGTTGATTTAAGTTTAATTTCTCGTTAGTAGCTCCACTAATGGCTTTCTATAATTTAAGATAAAATTTTTGAGAATGTGAAATGCATTATCGCATATCCTTAGTTCCAACGTGCTAAGATATCTGTGGATGTTATTTTTTGTTGTACATTGCAAGAGCTTCTAAAAATCTACTATGCTCAGCATCTGTCCATTGTACAGTCTTTTTCTCTGATGGGTCTTTTTGTTTCTTGGCAACTAGAGTATTTTAATATTATTATTCCTATTTAACATATTATTGTCTAGCTACAGGTTGTGGTTGAAATATATCATTACGTTATTGTTTTTCAAACATAAATTTGATTTAAGTAGCTAGATTGAAAAGTTCTTCTACACGTTTAGATAGGTTGGCGTAGTCTTTTCTTAGTTTTGACACTTCTTCTTAAGATTCTGGTACAAACTCAGCTGTGAATAATTAGTGCAGTACTTATAAATCATTGTCTGTATTATTTCTGACTATATCTGTATTACGAGTCATTTACATCAATGGAAACATTGGGTCATTTTCTAATTCTTCTTTTGTGTTCGGATTTGAAAACAATGAATTCATTGGAGTGTGTAATTTATTCAGAATTATTGGTTTAATTGTTTTATTGATCATTTGTGGGCAAAAACACTGAATGACTTTTAAAATCATATAATATCGGCTAATAAGCAAAAAACTTTAATTTTATCTTTGAATTGTATTTTTATCGCTTATTTTAATCCTGAATAGTTTAATAAAGTTAAAAGTCGCTCAGTAGTCTTCGTCCATTTGAACTTTTTCGATTTCTCTTGTTTTCATGAGTTTAACGATTCCTTCTCCGGCTGCTTGAATTTCTTCTTCGGTGAAGTCGAATAGTTCAGGTACTGGTTCTCCTCCGGGCAGGTTTTCTGGTAGTTTTCTGAGTTGGTCGAAGAAGGGGTGTCCGATGATTTGGATCGCTTCCGGTCTCTTTTTTGGGTCGAATTGGAGGCATTTTTCCATCAGGTCGACCGCGTCTGCGTGCGCCTTGGACCTGAACACTTTCTGCAGCCCGTACGGTTTCACGTCCTTGAACCGCACATTCTACAGTGAGGCGTTCATGGCAGTGAATTCGTCCTAGCTTGGTGCACCGAGCACTTTAACGATCTCAACGAACTGATCCACCGAGGACTCACCGGGGAATAAGGGTTACCCGAGCAAAATCTCGGCCATAATGCACCCGAAGCTCCAAATATCAATTTTTTGGTCGTAAATAGTTGAGCCCAGAACCAGTTCTGGAGCCCTGTAATAACGAGAGCATATATAGGCTACATTCGGTTCGTTCGGCTGTAACTACTTGGCCGAACCGAAGTCGCAGAGGACACAAGTGAGGGAACCCGGGTCAAAAAGAACGTTCGTGGGCTTAATGTCCCTGTGCGTGATGTGCTACGCGTGGAGGTAAGCGAGTGAGCGGGCCAATTGATAGAGTGTTAAGCGTACAATTACAAGAGGAACGTGCTGCTTCAAACGGGCGTATTACTTATAAAGTGAGTGGATGGTCTCGGGGTAGTAGTCCATGACTATGTACAGGATCTAGTCGTCGGCGTTAGTTGAAGAGGGCTGGAAAAAGCCCTTACGCAAAATTGTCGTATTCGGATGACGCAGCCTCTGCAAAATTTACAACTCGCGGTTCTTATACCTTCGGTCCTACAACACTATTTTAAGCGCTAAAGGCTGCTGGAACTCAGGAGACTTGATCAAATACACAATGCCGAAAGAACCACGGCCAACGACACGCTCGGCCACAAATATAAACCCGTCAATATTCAACTGCTAATTCAACGGGATGTCGAAATCGGGAGGATAATCTTCTGAATCTGACATTGGAGTGAACACAATAAATTAATATTTACACACACAATAAAAAGATCGCAAATCAAATTTACACCACAAAAACGTGAAGAAGATAATTAAACAGTTATGACCTTGTTCCAACTTTACCATTTAGAATTTAGAATCACCACGCATTGACGCGGATTCATACCAACCATCCCAAAGATTGTTGCAAAGATAACTTCCGAGGTAAATAATATAAATTCAAGTGCCGAACTTACTTAGGTTGTCTGAGGTTATTCAGTTATTGTCATGATTTATGAGATGGGATGATTAAGTCGAACCTTAATTTTGTTGATAAGTTTATAGACATTTTTAAATGAGTAGATTATAAAACTTATTTTTTGTATACAAAAAAACAAATGTACAAATACCTAAATTATTATCTACTTAACTTATTCTTGGCAATTGTATTCATTGTCAATAGGTATGGCCAATAGGAAAATTGCATACCATAAGATAAAGTAAAATAGTTACTTTGATATTAAAAAGATGTTAAATCACACATAGAACAAAATACATTACATAAATTAAGAATCAGGATCACTTAGATATTGGAAAAAAGATGAAAACCATTTTAATTAACTCGAAATTTATCAACCACAAAAATTATTAAATATATATATATATATTATTTTTACTTGGTCATTGTAAAATAACTAGTATATATTTATTTATTGCGTTTGGATGTATTGTTGGATTGTTGCTGTTGAGTGAGTCATGTTATTATTTGCATGTTGCTTTTGACTTAAGTGATTATAACATCATACTTAGGTACTTTCACTTACCTACAATTTCCTAATATTTCCCAGATTATATAGCGCGTTTCCACTCCAACCAATCATGTCAACAACTTTTGCTTCAAAAGTAAATTCAAATAAATTTGCTTAACCAGCCGTACTCGATGAAACTGCACTAAAGTACAAGGATTGCGTCAGAAATGCGTATCTCACAATTAGCGATGACTCTAGCATTGCAAACCTGAATTTCGCCAAGTAGCTAAATGTAAAGTCGCTTTACCTTGTCTAGTGTTTCAACATTACAATAAGTCAAGCCGTACTAGTGGAATTGAGCATTGTTAAGTGCCAACTTTCTAGTATTCAAGGTATTGGACAGATGAAGTCTCTACAAAAGCTTAACCTCAGTTAGAACCTCATCATGGATTTCAGTGAACTGTCACAGCTGGAAAATTTGCTGCACCTTAACCTGAGCAACAGCTCCCTCGAGGAAATCTCTTTTCTGTCTGGCCTTGTAAAGATCACTCACTTGAATTTGAACTTCAACAAAATTTCTGATATTTCTGCCTTGACTTAAATGGCGCAGTTAACTCACCTTGGAATTAACAATAACTAGTTGATGTCTTTAGTTGCGCTTCAGAGCTGCTTGAAACTAGAGTATGTGGATTACGAAAACAATCAGATAGATATTTAATCGTTAAATATAATTATTAATTTACCCAAAAATAAAAATAAGTAGTTAAATAAATAGTATCTTACTGTAAATGATGATCACATGATGATCCCAGCATACAAAACCTGGACTTCGTGAAATAGTTAAATGTAAAGTCGCTCTACCTCGCTCGGTGTTATAACGTTACAATAAGCTACGTTAATTTATGGGAGTTGAATTTAGTGGAATGCCAACTTACAACAATATAAGGAATCGGACAGATGAAAACGCTTCTAATACTTAACCTCAGTGGTAATGTCATCGAGGATTATACTGAGATATCTTTACTAACAGGGTTATAGAAACTAAATTTGAGCAAAAATAGAATCGAGGATATATAATTTCTCTCTGGATTAACGTAAATATATAATCTGAACTTGAACTTCAATATTATAAATGACATCTCTGTACTTCAGAATTTTACTCATTTGGTTCATCTTGGTGTTGGTAACAATAAACTGACTTCGATAGTTAGTTTACAAAGTTGTTAAATGTTATAGTATTTGGATGTTCAGAACACATAACTTGATTTAACATCGATAGATGTTATTTAAAACTTGCCTAAGTTAAAAGACTTCATTTTCGACATAGATTATTTAGATCCAGATACTCAAATGTATTATTCTCAAATTGACGAAAACAAATATTTTGATCTGTATTACAAATAATTTTAAGATAATACATTTAGTTCTAGGTTAAAAATTTATATAGACTAAACAGTTAATTCTCTTAAATTTTTATAAAGAATTAACAAAGAAAAATTGATTAAGAAACTAAAAATTAGTTTACACTACAATGAATAATAAAAAGGCCGTTAAATGTTCTAGCAGTGTAATAAAATGCTTCGTTTCTTTGAGGAATAACTTACCGAATTAACTGAAGTTTAAATCAATTATTCCAATAGTATTAGTCCAGAACAACTAAGCTGTAATCACTACGAAGGAATTGAAAATTTTTAACAGTTAAAAGTATTAAAAGTAAAATATTCGCCTGACTGGGACAGTTTTTGGGAAGAATATTGTAGATACTGGAGTTAAGAAGCAACAAAGGGCAAAAAATATTCTTTTTCATAATAACTATTAAATAAGTATATAAGTCTTACCTCAATTTAAGAGCTAACTCTTATTGATTTGGAAATTGAAAGTGTAGAATCGCTAAAATAGATGATTTAACTAGTTAAGCTTACTTTATAGTTTAATTAAATATCCGATATTTAATATCTCAGCGATTTAACAAATTTAATAGAACTCAATTTAAGTTATAACAGAATAACCGATATATAAGCTATTAAGGAAATGAAGAAGTTAACAAAACTTTGTTTAAGTTACAATAGAATATCAAACATTTCATATATTCGAAAATTAACTAATTTAAAAGAACTATATTTAAGCTATAACAAAATTTCAGATATTAACGCTTTATAACTCTTAAACAACTTAGAAATGTTATTTTTATAGTAAAATTAGATTGTAGATATTTTACCTTTGTCAAGAATGCATAAACTAAAATATTTATATGTATAGAATAATTATATAATTGATGTCTAACCTATTTCAATGATTATAATTTAGCAACTCAGATAATAAATTATATAAAATGAATATGATTATATTATATAAAATGAAAATGAATAAGAATAAGAATTTGAAAATGTCAAATCAAAATTAGAATCAAAATTAGATAATGAAAATGAGTTAGAATTAAACGTGAAAACCAGTACTACAAATATATATGCCGAAGACTACATGCATTTGTCCAACGACACCTTGACAATCAAGAATTTTATCCTTTCAGATAATTATATTAAAAATGTTGATTCAATATACGAATTATTAGATAAATAGGATTAAATATATGAGGAAATCTGCAATATTATTAAATTTGAAACTTTAGGTATGCAAAATGATCCTACACTAAATCAAATGCTGAGGTATAAAATAATACATTCAATTAATAGTTCGCAAAGATAGTTAGCGCACACACAGTAAAGATTTAAACGAACGTAAAAAACTATTTTAACTGATTTAAAAAGTACTGTTCCTACTAAACTGAACCAGCTGAACAAGGAATTTAGCAAAAACGTTCAGAACTTATTTAAGTAATGTTCTAGTCTCGAAATTGAAGTGGACTAATGAAGTTTTCGATTGTATTATATTTATAAAATCTCTCAAACATTATATTATTGCTTTTTTGGTTTGTACTTTTCTTTATTTTGCAGTTTGATGGAATCCAGTTCTCTCATCCTATCATCAACGAGTCCCAGTTTTCCATTTATGGTTCTGTTAGTCTCTTCAAGTTCGTTTTTGACTTGGTTTGCATAGTCTCTGTCTTCTCGGATGAGGGATCTTGATTTTTAAGCTTGACTTCGTCTTGTTTTGTAGGTATATTAGGTATTAGGCTTGTTATTTTGTCTTCGAATTGTTTTTGTTCGAATTCTTTGTATTGTTTGAGTTCTTCGATGGATCTGAGGAAGTCGTTTTTGGTTTCAGCTTTGGATTCTTCGCGCACTTCTTTTGTGTTCTGCGATTTCGTAGTTCCATGTGGTTTGTTCGTTGGCGGTTTGTTTTCTTCAATAATTGGTCCACACGATCTTACAATCTATTTATGGTTTAAGACTGCTTCTTTTAATATTATACTAGCTCCTGATTATCCCTTTAAACGGCCGTCTAGTAAAATTTACTAAAAATGTATCGTGTTTGGAGTGATTTAACCAGTTATTTCAAATAATTGAATTTCCATAGGACTTCCCTAAGCTGTCCCTTTTTGAAAAAAACCGCGTACACACGCGGCACCAAAACCAAATTATAACGCGGCAATCAAATCAAAATGCTGATTTCCGCGGTTTATTCCGCGGTTTATGTAAAATTCATTATACGTAAAGAGATGATTTATAATTGATTAACAAGTGTTTTACTGACATTAATCCTAACATTACCATTATTTCAGTTAACATTTTTACTAAATTCAGTTATATTCATTAGTTATCATATTTAGACGATAGTACATTATGCATTACCTATAATAATATATTATTAAACATAAAGCAAACTTTTACTTCTAAAATTATACTTAATATAGATACTAAATCGATTATATAGATGATTCTAAAAGAAGTGAAATTATTTACAAAATTTTTTGAATAACTATACAATTAATAGTATATTTATTGATATTTTAATTTCATTCCTTCAGGTTTCAACTTTATTTGAATTCATATATAATATTTTTAATTTGAGTTAAAAGTCATTTTACTAATGTGACAGTTTAGTCTAGTTGGTAGTATTTAGGTGTTACATACGTTTGGTCTCTGGTTCAATTCCTGGTATGTGCAACTTTTCAGCCAAAACTAGAAAAACCCAAGAAAAAACGGCTAAAAACCGCGGTTCGGCCGAAACAGCTGCCGCGTGTGGTGCCGCGGAAAACCGCGCACCTAAAACCGCGGAAACCGCGTGTTTTGGGACAGCTTAGACTTCCCACGATATTTATTTTATAAAATACTACATAACCTCGAATTGAGACACCCACCCCTTTTCAGATACAGACACTTTCGATTTTTTATAGTAAAGGTGTCTATAACTGAACTACAAAAGGGGTTGTAAGTGAATTGAACATTGTAAATCTCTTTTGTATTTAATAGATTTATAAGAAGCTTGGAGCTTTGTATGACCATATATATAAATTATATGCTACTTAATCTTCTATATAATGGTAATTTATGCAGAATATATCAAGAAACTAGAAATTTGATCAAATTTTCAGAATATTTTTGGAAAAGGTGTCTGTAACTGAAATGGAAAACCAAATCTGACACAGAAAATATACCAAACTGAGCCAGATTTGCTCTCACTTATAGAAATCCTGGCCATTTTTGAAAACTGCTTGGGTGTCTGTATTCGAACAAGGGTGGGTGGTTCAATTCGAGGTTATGTAGTAACAAGAGATTTACAAAGTTAACAAATTCTTAAAATTACACATTTATAATATCATGATATTTACATATATTATAACTTACTATTAGATACCATCTATCTTCCATGTGACTAAAATAATGGTCAATCAAAAAATCAACCGTTAAATACAAGTGTTGGACTTGGTATGAGTTACAAGCGAACATAAAATATTTAATGTTCCAAATTATTGGACTGTAAGATCTAAATTTTAAAAAGGTCAACAATCATATAAATTGAACATGGTTCTGTGTTGTTGGCACGGGCTTGAGATATCTTTGTAGTCGATTTGTCTAACAATATTTTGTACTTTGCTTGCAATTGACCCACTTTTAATTCATCAACTTTTAGACGAGGGAGTGGCCGGCTTGAATTTTGAACAAAAGTTGAATTCAGCTAGGATGAATACTTGATATAGCAACAATTTATAAATGAAGATGGGTCAGAAGACGTTCTCACTGTGACGACTTGTAGTAAAAGAGAAATGTTCTTCATTTTCTTAAATTCAAAGCCCGCTGGTGGTACGGCTGAGTTGAGTGATGGTAAGTCCTACTACGTTGGTATATACTTATACGACAACTTTGACCCGGATCTACGGAGGGAATGTGTTTCTGAAACTATGTTAATGGTGCGGTTTATGTTCGCGATGCTGGCAACCGCGTTCTCGTGAAAGGTGTGCACAGAGTCGTCCTGATGGCGCTTTTTTATCTCGTAGAACACAGAAGGAACCGCACGAGCCTAGTTTATGCTGAAACCACGTCATGTTATTATTGGAATAGGATTCACTCAGAAATAGATTGAAATTCATATTTATAACTGACAAAGATAAAATCTAGCAAATATAATTAAATGTAATATAATAATGTATTCACACCTATAATTATGAAATGGTATGGAGTGATCGCAGTGTACATGCGTTTCATAGCTGCCTTAATTACGATGTGTGCCATTGATTTGTATTTAATAACGGATGTGATAGATTATAAGTAGCGAAAGCTGGATACAACGGTGTATTACGTGGATTCTATCGTCTCCTTTGGTTTAATAGGTGTAGCTGCGTTATTGTATATAATATCCGGAATTGTACAGTGTTAGATGAAAATACCGATTTGTGACGGTTGCTGTTGTTGTTCGTCCTCAAAAATATGCTAGTAGGGCCAGATTCTCTAAGGATTGCGTTATAATAAGCGTGTGACCCCGGTGAGGTTAATATTCTACAGAATCTTCAGCTTTTTCTTCACTATTTCCGCCGGGATCTTTTTCATCTCTTCAATGCTTGTGGCGGACGTGAACACGATTATTATTTCGGTTGCAGTTGGGAACATTGCTTTAATAGTCCAGTTCATGATCAAAATTGAGATTGACTTCAAGGTGTTCGCAGTCGCTGGTGGTGTGGCCCAAGAGGACGAGAACACTTATCTCCTGAAAGAACTCTCAGAAATAATTCAGAATAAAACGGCGGAGCGGGAACGGAGGCACAGCTACGTTGGCTGATATATTATATTTTTTGTTTATTGTTTTATGATATATTAATAATATTTTAACTTTCCTGTTTTCTATTTAGTTGAAAATATAACTTTAAAAAATTAAAGTTAACACACACCCGAATTTTGAGGGTGCTCGTTTTTGAAATAATTAAGACTTCACGGTTTCCTATTATATATTCACAGCCATATTTCATGTATAGGTCGCAATCTGACCTCTAGATATGTAGGAAACGATTTAGAAAGGTCGATTTTATCAATTTTCATTTGCGTGTGAAGTGAAATAATATGATATTTTATGAATATTATTAAGTTAAACTCATTTTAGATTGATTTCACTCCAAATGCATATGGATGCAATCAGCAGTTTGAGTATATTTGCACTAATTACAATAATATTACTTCCAATAATTACAATGATGCGATAATTTATTCTTAAAGCACAAACTGCATTTATTTTTGGTCCTTTCTGAGGCTGGAATTATTTAATCTTGAAGATAAATTTAATAATGCAGAGACTCTAGTGAAACTTATTGATTGTACAATACGAGTGAATAAATTTTGCTGCATCTATAATCCTTACTGAGTCAAGTTACCTTGATTAGTACTACTTCATCAATATCATCTGTTTTCCAGGAGTTGTGTAAACAATATGAACGTATTTTAACCTATTTGATAAGAAATTAGAAAATAAGAGAGGATTATCGAGTATTCTGCATCAGTATTCTCTAAATCAAAAATAGCTTAGAATTCATTTTTGTATACAATTGAGTTATGTTTTAGTCTCCAGTAAGGCTTATTCTGGAATTTTAGACAATCATGTGTATTAAAATACCTAACGCAGTTAGCCGTTATGTAAATTAAGTAGTTTATTGTACATTAAGTGAAGTGGTAAAATTGAGTTAGCGGCTCATATAAACGTGAACTGGACATTTTCCACTTTCAGTTCAAATACCAGAAACGATTATTTTAGAAACCATCCCACAATACTCGATTATGTGTTAATTAAATTGAATAAATATATAAATAATGTTTCACATATTGTATAATATTTACTTCCTCCACGTTGAAACTGTTCCAATTATGTTGTCATAAACGTTTTTCAAGTAAGATTAAGTGCACTTTATGCATTCAATTGGTTTTTCAAGATTACTTGCTCAGGTAATTATTAGATACGTACTAAAAGGACTAAAAAGTTTTTGTTCTGTATAACTAATTATTGTATCTATATTGTATCTATATAGTCATTTCATATACCAAGTAATAGTGATACAGCAAAATAGCATATATTTGAGGTGGTAAAGATATAAGGCGAGTGAAGAAGAAAATATATTCGTTATAAGTATATAGCAATACGAAGAAGTTATTTATTAAATGTGCACATAACTACTATTCTACGAATTTTGTGCTTCTCAAGCTGGACACAAGCTGTACAATGAACGATGAAGAACCAAATCTTGAAGTATTCTCAATACACACAGAAAAAACGGATACCATTACAGAAATGTCTACAATATATTTTGAACAAATATATCCATTCAAAACGCTTGAAAAATTGTTAAACCCATAGTTAAAATAGAGTTCTCACTCCGAGATGTTAAGCAAACAAAAACTATCTGGAAATTTTGTTTTGTAGCTGAGTTATTTTTGAAGTTAGCACTATTTTAAGTGAATTAGATGAATTAACTCTTTTCGACCCAGTGGTCAAAAATTGAAATCATCGTTGGATTGCTATATTTTTTTATAAATTATGCTAATTCCAGATACTTAGGACTCAAGGCAAAACGGCTTTCATATCCCACATGTGGTTCTGAAATGCGAGACCAAAAAACAACGAAAAAATGAGTAGGGCCACTAAATTTCTAAAATTGATTTTTTAATAATGTTATAAATCAAAAAATTATCACTCAAAAGTTACAGAGGATACTGTAGCGTACCATACGAAAATTTATTGATTTACTTTCTTTGTGTTTTTGAAGACGAGTATTTGTGGTTGTGGTGACAAGGCTCTTGAAGATTACAGTTCTTTTGAAAATTAAATCTCGTGTGGCATTTGAGTTTACCTGATCATTATGATGCTTTTACTAATATTCGAACACTTTCAGATTATATGCCAGTATGATTAAGTATGATAATAATAATTATTATCAAATTATATAGATTTTTGTTAAAAATGTATTTTAGAGCACTTTATTCCTTTTTCATCATTTATCACATAGGAAGTGATCATCATGTTTTAAGATATGATAACTCAAAATTAAAATATAATATATTTTGACTGCTTTATTTGAAATATAGATAAATTAGATAGGATTAGTATTTTTGAGTTAGGAAGTGTTATATATGGAATATCAGAAATGAGATCGGTAGTTTATCATCAAGTTAACGAAGAAAAATGAGTTTAACTTCAAACCAGAACATGGCCACTTAATATTATATTTTGTTACATCTCAAACCCATTTGAATTTTATCTTAATTAATTGTGTAATCATTCAAGGAGAAGTATAAACTTTCCATTCATTTGAAAAATAATTATTATCATGAAGTTAGTAATGAATATTATCATAGATATTAAACTTGCTAAATCTATATTCTTTCGTGACACCTTTACAATATCTCACTCGAGTCGTTTCACGCCCATGATGCGCTTCAAGAAGAGGCTGACGAACTGGTTGTTTCTCTGGAGGCGCTCTTTGATGAAGCCCTTCACATTCGCGTTCAGGATGACGAAGGCCAGGAAGAGCACGATGTTTAAAACCAGACCTATTATGATCGCCGCGTTCTGCGTAGTCCCCAGCTCCGAGGTCTGGTCAAACAGGAGCTGGTACGCCTCGTTGTTCATGATATCGTACAGAAGCGGCAGGTCGGTGGTTATCAGCCGCAAGTAGGACGCTCCGATGTTCAGTTGGCGCGACGCGGTTTCGTAGAACGAGGCAGCCGTTCCGTCTGGGCTCAGCTGCTTCACTATGTCGCGGGGGATGTCTGGGCCTTTCACGAGGGCCTGGAGCGCGATCAGCTGGGAGAACGCGCCCTTGATGGTGACTTTGGACAGCTGGTCGTCGTTCTCAAACAGATGCGGACCTAGCTTCATCGTTCGCGGGGGCTTCAGCTGCTGGAAGACGCTGAAGTTGCAGTTGCCGTAGACGATGGAAGGCGGGTTGGCTAGCTCGTAGGACAGCGTGGCCAGGTTTTGGAACGGACTCAGGCTGGACTTCCACCTGGCGTCCACCAGCTGGTTGATCACGAAGTCGGATGACACGTTGACGTAGGCCTTCAGGTTGATCTCACGGTTGGGCCAGGTGTCTCTTAGGATTTTGGAGAGCAGCTGGACTTTCTGGGTGAAGTGGTCGTCGTAGTTCGCGTGCGTCCTTCCGGTCATGGCTATTTTCTGGAGCAGCGAGCCGCCCTGGTGGTTGAGGGCAGACACGGCCTGCGACAAGTCGGTTCCGAGCCTGCTGGGAGGGTTTCCGAGGTTTATTATGATCACCAGTGACGCCACTGCCACGTAGACGAAACTCAGGATCTGGAGGAAGACCAAGCGTACGCTCTGCTTCTGCTGTCTCAAGTAGTACGGCATGCTGAACATCTTTTGCGGCGTGGATGGCACCCCCAAAGAGCTGAGCACGTTCAGCGTTGTGTGCTGGTAGCAGGTTACCAGTATCGAAGACAAAATCAAAATCATAAAGTTTTAAACAGAAGCTTACCACGATCCAAGGCCTTCGAATATCAACTAATTTTATTATTAGTTAGAAAGAAATTCTGAGTATTAAACTTGGTAATAAACTATCAAAATTGCATTATACAATAAAAAGATTATGCACAAATAATATAGAGGTTTCCAGATTTAAATAGATATTTTTGACAGTATAGCTGAATTTTCATCCCATTAGTTATTGTGAACTTTAAATATATATTTAATAATCCATATAACTAAATATATTGACATTACAAAGGAAATAATTTGATAAATTGTTAGTATGCTAAAAAAGATGTTAAAATTATTCTAGTACTTAACAACATTATGGTTAACAAAATTGATAGTATCATGTAAATTCCAATTAGTAATGTCAACAGTGAATATATTATAAAATAAATTGATACTTTATAAATAATTAGTAGGTAATAATGTACCTTTGTTAATTTAAAATACTTATGTTACTATTTAATTAACTTTTGTATACATCGACTTAATATAAACCTTAAATTATAATATCTAGGTATAATTTAATTGCTTACAATTTGTTTAAGCATAATTATATAATTGAAAGAGACTTGAATATGGTAAAGCTTTAAAATTATTCAAATTTGTTATGTTTAATTAGTATAAGCTAAAATATTCTATCCAGTTAGCAATATAATATAATTATTATTATACTGGATGTTATAACTATGATACTTATGGTGTATATTGATACAGGTTATAAGTCCCATATTATTTATCAATTGAATCATAAAATTATTCGGGAATCAAATTTATAGGTTATTAAAGCATATTTTCAAATCTATTTTCTAAAGTATAAATAGTAGGTTTACTTTCGGGATCAATCAAATTGTTAAAATTAATCGCCGCAACATAAAAACCAAATCCTACTAATATAATGTATATCAAATAGTCCAGTTTAGGCTGAAGAACAACTTTGTGCATCTTTTGCAGCAAAGAGAACACGTCTGGACTCACTACTTGGTTTTCGTTTTCGGCCACAGAATGATTAATCGTGTTGCCTTCTGATTTTTTGGACTACCGCAGCGAAGTTTTGTACGACTACAGAAGCATTTCTATTTTCTGTGTGCTGAGGTTGGACACCATCTGGATGATGCTGCCTTTGTCTATGTTCGAAACGATTAGTTTGTCCACGTATTTGTAGGAAATCGATTTGAACGCGAAATAGAATACAAACCATACTGAGATGACCAATAAACTTATTAAAAGCATATTTGTAACTATAAATTTGCGGTGAACCAATTCCATTGTTAATTCAAAGGATGGATAAACAATTTATGTATATGAAAGGTGTAAATCCTAGATTTTATTGGTAATAGTTTCAAAATCAGGATTTTCTAATGATAAATGGAGTATCTATGTAAGCTATTAGCTGTAGCAAGAGAGTAGTTAAACGTACAATAGTAATATTTCAGGTAATGTAGCTGTAATTTCGGTTCCTTCTACAATAGTGGTAACATTCTAGAAATATGGATTTGTAAAGACGAATGAAATATTTTGGAATTACGTGTTATTATAAGTATTATCTTGTTTTAAATATGTTTGGAAAATGTACTTCATATTTTATTAAAAGAAGTATTTCTTTGAGAACTAGTATTAAGGAACGGGGCATTAAATCCGATTGTCGTCCACCCCGTTCATGATCTGCGTGAGGTTGAACTAGAAGTTCCCTTTGCCTTTGGATTCGCTCTCGTATATCTCGGAGGTGTTCTGCCCAGTGAGCGCAGATTTGAGGTACACGTAAGACTAAAACAGCTTGTCGCTGCCGCGGATGAACGAGGCGTACTTCGTGGTGAGGTACTCCGGGTTATTCTGTTGCGTGTAGTTGCTTTTCAGACTTGTAAGCAGCAGGCTCTGGCCCAGGTTGTTCATGCGCAGCAGGTTTTCAGACAGGCTCTGCTCGATTCCGTAAGTTATCACCTCTATTTGGTAAGAAGCCTGCTTGAGTTTACCCAGCAAGAGAGAAGAAGCAGACAGAATAAAAATAACAATAAAGGTCCAAATGTAAGCCAGAAGCGATTTTTGTTTAAAGTCTTTCATGAAATACATGAACCTCTGCTTCACGCTTAACTTCGTTGTTTTGCTTAGATTATCAGATTTATCTATAACGAGCTGCTCATATTGGTCGTTCTTGATGAAATCCTCGTGCGGCTGCTCCCACTCGAACTAGTCCTTGAATGAAGAATGACGCTGTAGCTTGTAAGAAGGGTCATTTTTGTAGACCCCTCCACATCTGGGAAGGGACTCGATCTACATCAGTATCGAATCTTGGTACTTTGTTTGAGTTCCTGCGTAGGTATCGCAAATTGCCAGAAGACGCCTGCGTTAGTCAATGTTTTTACCAAGCTAGATTAGAGGCAACCCATAAGTTACACGCAAGCTTCGATATAGTTCAGCGGCAATTTAATTTATGTGGTCTTAAGAGAGATTTTCTCTTTTGAGAACGATTGATCTGGCCTAGTGAAGTTTTTTGATTTACTATTCTATGTACGAAATTGAATTGATGGTGTTCATGAGAATCAGGTTATTGCTAGTATTTTGCTCTAGTTTCGCCACATACAAGTTTTTCAAGAAACCAACGATCATCTTTTCAATGTTATCCTGCATAGTCTGTATTCGTGGAATAATATAGCAAACAGTGTTAGTGTTTCGCATAGTTTTGTCTTATAACTTAATGTAGTGCAAGTCAGTAATAAGATAAAGCATAAACTGATACATTGAGAAATTGTACTTCTTTTGGGTTTCTATGAAATCGTTTTTAATAACATTGATCAAAAATTCTGGCGTGTTCTAATTCAATTCATGATTGAAGAAAATCGCATTGTCTGAATACATTGAATAGTAGGAACTGATGATGTTAATGTAATCATCCAAACTGCGTGGATTGTCCATATTTATATCGTAAATGAACTAACTTGTAATTTTATCAACTTTTTCCTCAAAGGCGAATTCGTTGGACTCTTGAGATTTTTTAGAACTTGTTACAAAAGATGTTTCAATCGAATCTTCTTGTTCTTCTGTATGGTCAATGTTGTGGAACGTTGTGGTGAGCATTACATTTATAACGTGAAGACCTTACAGCGCGGTTGAAACATATGAATTTGGTTTGATCGGATTCAATATTTTGTGTTCTTCCTCGTAATATTGTTCAACGGTGAATTGTTCTAACGTGTAACTGAGATTAGATATCTTTGGTAGCTGGTATTGATTTAGGATTTTAGACATAGAAATATTTACAGATAGCTCAGTGAACAGGGTTTAAACTGATTCATATAAACAATCATCATAAGTTTGTTCATCTTCTTCATTTTAGTTTTATTTCTATTTTTTAAACAAGTGTATCAATTGCAACTAGTCAGTTTCAAATTTATTTTTAGACTTAACCGATATTAGATCTTACATAAGTAAGTGGTACTTTTCTAAAAACTTGAACAATACTTCTTTTATTCTCTGCATTTATTAGATATTAATTTTACAAGAATTGTGAATCAGCTTGAGGTATTCTTGCAATTCTTCTAAGAACTGAATAATCTAATACAGTTGTTTGTTTTCAATATTCATGTGGATCAGTTTATACTTTCGTCGCATATAGTCTATGTAACCATAAAACATGGGTTCGTAATGATCATTGATTACATAGTGTTAATTCAGAGCTAATTATGAGAAAATCTATTCAACTTTTGCGCATCTATTATCGATAGACCCACATCCAATTATAACTGTCACCGCATTTTAAGCTATTTAGTTATTCATGTTGTGGTTGACGTTAAGTTTGGATTATTCTATTTTTATGGGATCTATTTTTTCAGGATCGCAACACAGCTGTATTTTCTAAAATGTGTTTAATTTGTTGTTGTAGTATGTATCGAAATAGCGTTGAATCCTCTATGAAGAAGTCTTGGTTGTAGAAAACTTGTAAATAAAATATTCCACCAATATATTTTGCAGCGTACTATTGTTAACGTTGTTAAACTACTAAGCATTTAGCAATATTGGCGCAATATTGTACAAAAACCGAGAGTTATACAGCGACTTTTATCTGCTAACGACGCGCATTTCATAGTGGCTCAGGTATGATGTTTTGATTTGTTTTGTGATTCTTGTAGGCTATTACTTGGAAATCGTGAACTTGTACTAGTTAACTAAAGGAAATTTAAACTTTTTATCAATCAGAGAATTGAGCGGGAATATAATTCTCGACAAACTTATTAGACTCAAAATCTTGACTTTTCTGAGCTATGCTGTTTTCATAGAAGATTGGTCATTCGCAAATGACAACCTGTGTATGTTTCCAGTTATCGCGGATTTACTTGTAAAAGAAGGGATGTAGCAAAACATGACCGACTTTTTGTCAACCTAACTTCCGACGTGCTTAAACAAGTATTAATTATCAATATAATCTTTGTGATTCAATACACAAAACATGCCGTGCACCTTTTGATCGCTTGGTTTCTGATAATTATTGTTCCACAGCGCTTGCTCCGCAGCATTAGATTCATCGCCTTTTTTCACTCGTTGGTCCAGATTATTCATTTTATTTATTTTAGTAAGTAGCGATTTTACATCAATGCAATTTCTTTGCAGAATATTAAACAATGTCGCGTCTACTTCAGAAGAAGTGCAGCAGCTGTCATAAATTGATTGGTACTTTACACCCTCAAATTATAGCATTTTGTCTATAGTGTCCACTTCTTGAATCAGATTTAAAACACTTGCAAACGCGTCGTAAGGAGTCTTCCACGTTGATATATAGCTGAGTATTGACGGTATTGGCATGGCCTCTTCTATATCTAGGAGAGTTAAGGTCTCTAGTGTTTATCCCACACATGCATAACTGTAGAAGATATTTGAGTATATATTTTCATATAAAAGCTTAAACTCCTCCATTTACTGCTCTGCTTTTTACACACGCGTAATATATAATTTTATTTCCGCTTCTGATAGTTATACTGGAGTAGTATCGCTCAACAAGTCTTTTTATTCGCTATTCAATACACCTACAAACTCTGGACCATAAAACGCTGCCATATTTAAACACATATCTTTGGTAATGCTGTAGTTTATTAGCACTTTGTCGTCATGGTGTTGTTTGAGGTTTTTTCCTGTCTTAAATTTTAACTCGTTCAACAAGGACTACATGCAAGGGCGTTGCTGTTTTAGATACAGTAAGTATGCCACAACCATATCTAAAATAATGAATAACGTTTTCAACGGGCCTTGCCCCTCTAGTTCTGTTTTTGTAGGCAATGCAAAATTTAAGAACGAAGACTGCAAAGTGAACAAAAGCTGGAATATAACTAACGTGTAGATCCACTATTGATTCCGAATATATGCAAATAACTTTATTTTGCTCATGTAAAAAATATAGCACAAACAAAACACGAAAATTGGAATTTAGATTACATATCTGTTTCCATTGGCAAAGAACGACAAACATATTTCGAAAAGAATGAAGGTTTTGATGGGAATAAAGAAATGTGGCAGTTTTAGGTTATAAGATCTTACCAAATTAGCTTCTTAGTATGAAATCAAAAAGAGTATTTATCCAATCAACATGGAGACGAGTGTTACCACTGCTATGATGGTGTGAATTATTTTAATTATTACAGAATATGTATTTGTGATTAATATTTACGTTAAATACTAGCATATTCCCAAATAGAGCGGATTTACACAATACATGTAAAGGCAAACACACCCTAGTTCTAACAAATGCAGTGACGTCTTGACTATTTACTTGTAGGATGTTCGCTGTCGTTAACCGTACTACTGAATAAGATACAAAATTATAAGTGGCCCTACTGCAAAAGCGATGGCTTACAAATATAACGTAAAATTTTGGTATATCGACGCGTTGTTATAATAGTCGTTCCACGGAAACATTATGAAGCGCAAAACTGCTTATTGAGAATTTGAAGGTTAATCTACCACGTCGTACATTAGGACATATGGGAGAGCGCTAAGCTCGACCATCGTGTATATCACCAGTATTAGCGAGATGTTGACTTTTGTGTTCTTGTGAAGAAATTGGAATCCCGAGAAAAAGGAATTGCTCATCTTCATTTGTTGTTTGAATGGAGTGGTATATAATTAGTTCGGTCAAATTCTCCAAATAAAGCCAAAGTTACAAGATTTAATGAGTTTGATCACTATTATTATACACAGCAGCATCGCACTGGTCGCGAATGCTGTAGAGAGAGCACTAGCTATCCACTTACAATCAGATGCAACTTAGCGCTTGTTTACACACTTATAATACAATATCGTTTTCAGGGGTCGGATAAACACAACCGTATTGTTTATCTGTGTAGTTCTGCTTCTAACGCATTCTTCTCCAACTCAATATCTCGGCTATAGTTTATAATTAAGTTATTCTTGTGCTGTATTATCCCTGTAATTGTGTTCGTAATTATATAGATTTTTGTTAAAAATGTATTTTAGAGCACTTTATTCCTTTTTCATCATTTATCACATAGGAAGTGATCATCATGTTTTAAGATATGATAACTCAAAATTAAAATATAATATATTTTGACTGCTTTATTTGAAATATAGATAAATTAGATAGGATTAGTATTTTTGAGTTAGGAAGTGTTATATATGGAATATCAGAAATGAGATCGGTAGTTTATCATCAAGTTAACGAAGAAAAATGAGTTTAACTTCAAACCAGAACATGGCCACTTAATATTATATTTTGTTACATCTCAAACCCATTTGAATTTTATCTTAATTAATTGTGTAATCTTTCAAGGAGAAGTATAAACTTTCCATTCATTTGAAATATAATTATTATCATGAAGTTAGTAATGAATATTATCATAGATATTAAACTTGCTAAATCTATATTCTTTCGTGACACCTTTACAATATCTCACTCGAGTCGTTTCACGCCCATGATGCGCTTCAAGAAGAGGCTGACGAACTGGTTGTTTCTCTGGAGGCGCTCTTTGATGAAGCCCTTCACATTCGCGTTCAGGATGACGAAGGCCAGGAAGAGCACGATGTTTAAAACCAGACCTATTATGATCGCCGCGTTCTGCGTAGTCCCCAGCTCCGAGGTCTGGTCAAACAGGAGCTGGTACGCCTCGTTGTTCATGATGTCGTACAGAAGCGGCAGGTCGGTGGTTATCAGCCGCAAGTAGGACGCTCCGATGTTCAGTTGGCGCGACGCGGTTTCGTAGAACGAGGCAGCCGTTCCGTCTGGGCTCAGCTGCTTCACTATGTCGCGGGGGATATCTGGGCCTTTCACGAGGGCCTGGAGCGCGATCAGTTGGGAGAACGCGCCCTTGATGGTGACCTTGGACAGCTGGTCGTCGTTCTCAAACAGATGCGGACCTAGCTTCATCGTTCGCGGGGGCTTCAGCTGCTGGAAGACGCTGAAGTTGCAGTTGCCGTAGACGATGGAAGGCGGGTTGGCTAGCTCGTAGGACAGCGTGGCCAGGTTTTGGAACGGACTCAGGCTGGACTTCCACCTGGCGTCCACCAGCTGGTTGATCACGAAGTCGGATGACACGTTGACGTAGGCCTTCAGGTTGATCTCACGGTTGGGCCAGGTGTCTCTTAGGATTTTGGAGAGCAGCTGGACTTTCTGGGTGAAGTGGTCGTCGTAGTTCGCGTGCGTCCTTCCGGTCATGGCTATTTTCTGGAGCAGCGAGCCGCCCTGGTGGTTGAGGGCAGACACCGCCTGCGACAAGTCGGTTCCGAGCCTGCTGGGAGGGTTTCCGAGGTTTATTATGATCACCAGTGACGCCACTGCCACGTAGACGAAACTCAGGATCTGGAGGAAGACCAAGCGTACGCTCTGCTTCTGCTGTCTCAAGTAGTACGGCATGCTGAACATCTTTTGCGGCGTGGATGGCACCCCCAAAGAGCTGAGCACGTTCAGCGTTGTGTGCTGGTAGCAGGTTACCAGTATCGAAGACAAAATCAAAATCATAAAACTTAATATTGGATTGTAATAATTTTATAATGAAATAAATAAAGATCGATTTTATTATCTGTTGTAGTAAAAAATTGATAGATGTGTAATGTTGTTAATTATTAAAACTAAATTGATTATAAGAAATATGACACATAAATAATAAAACGGTTTCCAGATTTAAATAGATATTTTTGATAATATAGCTGAATTTTCATCCCATTAATTATTGTGAACTTAGAATATATATTTAACAATCCAACATATCAAAAATAATGATAACACGAATGTTACAATTAAATAAAATAAATAAAGCAAGAACCATTATATAAAGTCGTATTTTATCTACATCATATGTTTATTCAAATATACAACTGCATCTTCTAACTTCCAATTGGAAATATCTGTACTTAAATGATTATTAAAAAATTGAACGTCAAACATGAAGCTAGATTATATTAGTTGTCCGTTATCTATATTTATAATTTATGATATCATTTAGTTAGATTTTGTGTATAAGGATTAAATATGTAATATTATTTACTTTTTTATATCGGTATCAATTTGTGTGCATGTATTTATAAAATTATACAGTTGCAGAATACTTGAATATGGTAAAGCTTTAAAATATTCTAAATTAGTTGCGTCTAATAAGTTTTAACTAAAATACTCTATCCAATTTGCCGAATAATACAATAATTGTTGCAATGGGTGTTAAATACTAACACTTTATGAATAGTATTAGTAAAGATTTTCAACCCCATATTTATTATTCGCGAAATCCTTTAACTAAAACTATGGGATTAAAAATTTCGGTTAAAAGTTTACATTTTCAAAACGATTTTCTATTGAAAATATTGTTGGATTACTTGCCAAATCAATTATTTATGTTTGTAAAAATATTTTCCCCATTAAAAATATAAACGCAAGCATAATTATGTATATCAAATAGTCCAGTTTAGGCTGAAGAACAACTTTGTGCATCTTTTGCAGCAAAGAGAACACGTCTGGACTCACTACTTGGTTTTCGTTTTCGGCCACAGAATGATTAATCGTGTTGCCTTCTGATTTTTTGGACTACCGCAGCGAAGTTTTGTACGACTACAGAAGCATTTCTATTTTCTGTGTGCTGAGGTTGGACACCATCTGGATGATGCTGCCTTTGTCTATGTTCGAAACGATTAGTTTGTCCACGTATTTGTAGGAAATCGATTTGAACGCGAAATAGAATACAATCCAGGTCAAAATTACTGTAAAACAAACAAATAGCATAATTGATTTAACATATTACCGATGAACTAACTCCATTGCGAATTAAAAGGATGGATAAACTATTGAAGTGTACGAAAGATGTAAATCTTATATTTTGCTGATAATTGTCTCAAAATCTGGATTTTCCATTTAAAGTTATAATAATTATAAAAGTTTTTAACTATAGCATGAAAGTAGCTCTACGTAAATTAGCATTATTTCTGGTAGTGTGGCTGTAATTTCTTTCCCTTCTATAAAAGTAGTTGTTAGTTAATAAAATTTTTATGTGAAAACAATACTTATATTTTATAGCTTTGTATCATTGTAGACATTATTTTAAGTTTCAAATGTTTAAAAGTTGTATTTAAAACTATATCTTAAACTATTTAATTTTTAAGTAATTTGTTTGTCATAATTAGTAACAGAGCATTAAATCCGATTGTCGTCCACCCCGTTCATGATCTGCGTGAGGTTGAACTAGAAGTTCCCTTTGCCTTTGGATTCGCTCTCGTATATCTCGGAGGTGTTCTGCCCAGTGAGCGCAGATTTGAGGTACACGTAAGACTAAAACAGCTTGTCGCTGCCGCGGATGAACGAGGCGTACTTCGTGGTGAGGTACTCCGGGTTATTCTGTTGCGTGTAGTTGCTTTTCAGACTTGTAAGCAGCAGGCTCTGGCCCAGGTTGTTCATGCGCAGCAGGTTTTCAGACAGGCTCTGCTCGATTCCGTAAGTTATCACCTCTATTTGGTAAGAAGCCTGCTTGAGTTTACCCAGCAAGAGAGAAGAAGCAGACAGAATAAAAATAACAATAAAGGTCCAAATGTAAGCCAGAAGCGATTTTTGTTTAAAGTCTTTCATGAAATACATGAACCTCTGCTTCACGCTTAACTTCGTTGTTTTGCTTAGATTATCAGATTTATCTATAACGAGCTGCTCATATTGGTCGTTCTTGATGAAATCCTCGTGCGGCTGCTCCCACTCGAACTAGTCCTTGAATGAAGAATGACGCTGTAGCTTGTAAGAAGGGTCATTTTTGTAGACCCCTCCACATCTGGGAAGGGACTCGATCTACATCAGTATCGAATCTTGGTACTTTGTTTGAGTTCCTGCGTAGGTATCGCAAATTGCCAGAAGACGCCTGCGTTAGTCAATGTTTTTACCAAGCTAGATTAGAGGCAACCCATAAGTTACACGCAAGCTTCGATATAGTTCAGCGGCAATTTAATTTATGTGGTCTTAAGAGAGATTTTCTCTTTTGAGAACGATTGATCTGGCCTAGTGAAGTTTTTTGATTTACTATTCTATGTACGAAATTGAATTGATGGTGTTCATGAGAATCAGGTTATTGCTAGTATTTTGCTCTAGTTTCGCCACATACAAGTTTTTCAAGAAACCAACGATCATCTTTTCAATGTTATCCTGCATAGTCTGTATTCGTGGAATAATATAGCAAACAGTGTTAGTGTTTCGCATAGTTTTGTCTTATAACTTAATGTAGTGCAAGTCAGTAATAAGATAAAGCATAAACTGATACATTGAGAAATTGTACTTCTTTTGGGTTTCTATGAAATCGTTTTTAATAACATTGATCAAAAATTCTGGCGTGTTCTAATTCAATTCATGATTGAAGAAAATCGCATTGTCTGAATACATTGAATAGTAGGAACTGATGATGTTAATGTAATCATCCAAACTGCGTGGATTGTCCATATTTATATCGTAAATGAACTAACTTGTAATTTTATCAACTTTTTCCTCAAAGGCGAATTCGTTGGACTCTTGAGATTTTTTAGAACTTGTTACAAAAGATGTTTCAATCGAATCTTCTTGTTCTTCTGTATGGTCAATGTTGTGGAACGTTGTGGTGAGCATTACATTTATAACGTGAAGACCTTACAGCGCGGTTGAAACATATGAATTTGGTTTGATCGGATTCAATATTTTGTGTTCTTCCTCGTAATATTGTTCAACGGTGAATTGTTCTAACGTGTAACTGAGATTAGATATCTTTGGTAGCTGGTATTGATTTAGGATTTTAGACATAGAAATATTTACAGATAGCTCAGTGAACAGGGTTTAAACTGATTCATATAAACAATCATCATAAGTTTGTTCATCTTCTTCATTTTAGTTTTATTTCTATTTTTTAAACAAGTGTATCAATTGCAACTAGTCAGTTTCAAATTTATTTTTAGACTTAACCGATATTAGATCTTACATAAGTAAGTGGTACTTTTCTAAAAACTTGAACAATACTTCTTTTATTCTCTGCATTTATTAGATATTAATTTTACAAGAATTGTGAATCAGCTTGAGGTATTCTTGCAATTCTTCTAAGAACTGAATAATCTAATACAGTTGTTTGTTTTCAATATTCATGTGGATCAGTTTATACTTTCGTCGCATATAGTCTATGTAACCATAAAACATGGGTTCGTAATGATCATTGATTACATAGTGTTAATTCAGAGCTAATTATGAGAAAATCTATTCAACTTTTGCGCATCTATTATCGATAGACCCACATCCAATTATAACTGTCACCGCATTTTAAGCTATTTAGTTATTCATGTTGTGGTTGACGTTAAGTTTGGATTATTCTATTTTTATGGGATCTATTTTTTCAGGATCGCAACACAGCTGTATTTTCTAAAATGTGTTTAATTTGTTGTTGTAGTATGTATCGAAATAGCGTTGAATCCTCTATGAAGAAGTCTTGGTTGTAGAAAACTTGTAAATAAAATATTCCACCAATATATTTTGCAGCGTACTATTGTTAACGTTGTTAAACTACTAAGCATTTAGCAATATTGGCGCAATATTGTACAAAAACCGAGAGTTATACAGCGACTTTTATCTGCTAACGACGCGCATTTCATAGTGGCTCAGGTATGATGTTTTGATTTGTTTTGTGATTCTTGTAGGCTATTACTTGGAAATCGTGAACTTGTACTAGTTAACTAAAGGAAATTTAAACTTTTTATCAATCAGAGAATTGAGCGGGAATATAATTCTCGACAAACTTATTAGACTCAAAATCTTGACTTTTCTGAGCTATGCTGTTTTCATAGAAGATTGGTCATTCGCAAATGACAACCTGTGTATGTTTCCAGTTATCGCGGATTTACTTGTAAAAGAAGGGATGTAGCAAAACATGACCGACTTTTTGTCAACCTAACTTCCGACGTGCTTAAACAAGTATTAATTATCAATATAATCTTTGTGATTCAATACACAAAACATGCCGTGCACCTTTTGATCGCTTGGTTTCTGATAATTATTGTTCCACAGCGCTTGCTCCGCAGCATTAGATTCATCGCCTTTTTTCACTCGTTGGTCCAGATTATTCATTTTATTTATTTTAGTAAGTAGCGATTTTACATCAATGCAATTTCTTTGCAGAATATTAAACAATGTCGCGTCTACTTCAGAAGAAGTGCAGCAGCTGTCATAAATTGATTGGTACTTTACACCCTCAAATTATAGCATTTTGTCTATAGTGTCCACTTCTTGAATCAGATTTAAAACACTTGCAAACGCGTCGTAAGGAGTCTTCCACGTTGATATATAGCTGAGTATTGACGGTATTGGCATGGCCTCTTCTATATCTAGGAGAGTTAAGGTCTCTAGTGTTTATCCCACACATGCATAACTGTAGAAGATATTTGAGTATATATTTTCATATAAAAGCTTAAACTCCTCCATTTACTGCTCTGCTTTTTACACACGCGTAATATATAATTTTATTTCCGCTTCTGATAGTTATACTGGAGTAGTATCGCTCAACAAGTCTTTTTATTCGCTATTCAATACACCTACAAATTCTGGACCATAAAACGCTGCCATATTTAAACACATATCTTTGGTAATGCTGTAGTTTATTAGCACTTTGTCGTCATGGTGTTGTTTGAGGTTTTTTCCTGTCTTAAATTTTAACTCGTTCAACAAGGACTACATGCAAGGGCGTTGCTGTTTTAGATACAGTAAGTATGCCACAACCATATCTAAAATAATGAATAACGTTTTCAACGGGCCTTGCCCCTCTAGTTCTGTTTTTGTAGGCAATGCAAAATTTAAGAACGAAGACTGCAAAGTGAACAAAAGCTGGAATATAACTAACGTGTAGATCCACTATTGATTCCGAATATATGCAAATAACTTTATTTTGCTCATGTAAAAAATATAGCACAAACAAAACACGAAAATTGGAATTTAGATTACATATCTGTTTCCATTGGCAAAGAACGACAAACATATTTCGAAAAGAATGAAGGTTTTGATGGGAATAAAGAAATGTGGCAGTTTTAGGTTATAAGATCTTACCAAATTAGCTTCTTAGTATGAAATCAAAAAGAGTATTTATCCAATCAACATGGAGACGAGTGTTACCACTGCTATGATGGTGTGAATTATTTTAATTATTACAGAATATGTATTTGTGATTAATATTTACGTTAAATACTAGCATATTCCCAAATAGAGCGGATTTACACAATACATGTAAAGGCAAACACACCCTAGTTCTAACAAATGCAGTGACGTCTTGACTATTTACTTGTAGGATGTTCGCTGTCGTTAACCGTACTACTGAATAAGATACAAAATTATAAGTGGCCCTACTGCAAAAGCGATGGCTTACAAATATAACGTAAAATTTTGGTATATCGACGCGTTGTTATAATAGTCGTTCCACGGAAACATTATGAAGCGCAAAACTGCTTATTGAGAATTTGAAGGTTAATCTACCACGTCGTACATTAGGACATATGGGAGAGCGCTAAGCTCGACCATCGTGTATATCACCAGTATTAGCGAGATGTTGACTTTTGTGTTCTTGTGAAGAAATTGGAATCCCGAGAAAAAGGAATTGCTCATCTTCATTTGTTGTTTGAATGGAGTGGTATATAATTAGTTCGGTCAAATTCTCCAAATAAAGCCAAAGTTACAAGATTTAATGAGTTTGATCACTATTATTATACACAGCAGCATCGCACTGGTCGCGAATGCTGTAGAGAGAGCACTAGCTATCCACTTACAATCAGATGCAACTTAGCGCTTGTTTACACACTTATAATACAATATCGTTTTCAGGGGTCGGATAAACACAACCGTATTGTTTATCTGTGTAGTTCTGCTTCTAACGCATTCTTCTCCAACTCAATATCTCGGCTATAGTTTATAATTAAGTTATTCTTGTGCTGTATTATCCCTGTAATTGTGTTCGTAATTATATAGATTTTTGTTAAAAATGTATTTTAGAGCACTTTATTCCTTTTTGATCATTTATTCACATAGGAAGTGATCATCATGTTTTAAGATGTGATAATTCAAATATATACTAAATAATAAATTGACTGCTTTTATTTTTATTTGAAATTTAGACAATGAACATAAAATGCAATAATAAATAAGAATTCTCCACTGCTAATAATATATCTCACATCACAGCCGAAAACACGAGCTCTGCTTGAACCGGTTTCGATTCCGGTTCTTTGAACACTTCTCCGTCGTTTTACGTTTCATCGTTTTCTTTTACGTCGTTTTCAATTTCGTTTCCCTCGTTGCTTAGCCCTTGGTCTAGGTCATAGTTGTTCTAATTTGCAACGTCCAGAACTTAGTTGTCCGTTTGTTCTACTTTCGTTCCAAAAATCCGGTCGTGGGTTACTTGACACTTACTTCTTAACTGAGCGATTTCAAATTGGCTCATCAGACACGGGCACATGAAATACCTGAGTGAACCCACCTAGCAGCATTTTTTGACCGTTACAACAGCAAAAATTGACGAATACACCAGGATAATCGAGCCAAAAGATACAAGTCCGACTAAATACGACTCCGGATGCACCGCGAAGGCAATGATGAATGAAAGCCCGACGCACATAACACAAAATATAATCCAAGACATTTTGCGCATGCACGATGGATTTTCAAACGTAGCCAGAGGATCCTCGGTCCTTCTCACGCTCCCGCCTGAATACACAACAGCGTTGCGCGAATAACCCGTTTTGTGCGATGAATGATAACTCGTTGTTTTGTGATGATACGTCGGATGATATGTTGAATGATGTGATATTCCATGTGAAACAGTAGTATGATGATGACCTGCAGTGTGCGCATGACTATGACCTCCATGTGAGTGACCAGCATGCGAGTGACTGTGCGAATGTCCATGTGAATGGCCGTGACCACCTTTTCCCATTATTGCGGTGCGAAAATAAACACCAACAAATTCTGTATTGTATAAATAACGGTATATATCAAAATATATAAATACACAAGTTGTCATATCGTAGAGTACATTATATCTTGAATTAGTCTAGTTGTGCAGGTTTTAGTTATATTTTCCAATCTTAATTGTGTTTTCTGTGATTATTTTTTAATTTTTGCCGCTCCCAATTTTAGATTTTGGATGTTGCCGACTTTGACTAAGACTCATTTGTCTGCGATAATGAAGTAGTTTAAGCGTTTTCCGGACCAGCATCGCGAGATTTGCTGGCGTTTCTTGTTGGCGCTTCCCTGTAACGAGGAGCGTGTGACATAGTACGTGACCGAGTACCATTTGACCGCGCGCGAGTCGGAAACGGAGGTGTATATCACCGCTAACAATTTACAGTACATATTTAGCGAGATGTTCCCAATTTCATCCAGAACGCTTAAATCGCGTGTGGAGAAAGTGTGCACTGCGCTATTCAGGTGGTCGCCTTGCTTGTGTTAAACCGTTTGGCTTCCAAAGTTCGTTTTCCCGTTCATTAAGTTCTTCGGTTGTAACACTGCTTCAGCATTTGAAAGCTGTTGTTGCTTGCTTAAGTCCTTCGAGTCGTTCGTTATGTTCAGGAACTTCCTTCCGAACAGAGAGCTGTACATAATTAACTGCATCATTGAGAACTTCTTCGAGCTCCCAAACGCTGAGAGGAGTAAGATGAACCAGATTAATTAATTTAATTACAATCACCCGTGCATGAAGAACATGGAACAACAGCAAAAGTACGTGTTCGGAATGTTCACCAGCTTCTTCACGGAACAACTAGCTGGCGACGAGTGGCTCAAACTTGCTGATAACATCTTTCTAAATTAGAATGTGCTATTCGTTTACATACTCATGGCCACATTCACGGCTAATCAACTTGGTCTAAGATTTAGCCTGAGAATTGCCGATAAATACACAAATCTACAAAAAATAGACGACGTGCTGCGCACAGCTTACGCAATCTTCGGAAAATTCAACAAACCACACAACATGGACGTGTACTCAGACGCAAACCAAATTGAACAAGGAATCAAAGACGACCTCAAAATGGAAGCGATCGACGACTTCGACAAAGACTTCGACATGAAACAAATCATTCAAGTAAGCTGGAACGAACTACCAGAACCAATCAACGCACCCAAAATGAAAGTCAGAGACATGAAACAAGAAGTAAAAGACGTAGAAAAAGTCTTCCAACAAAGATACGACATCAACATGAAAGAAAGCCAAAACGAACAACAAAAACTTTTGCAATCCATGAAAGAACTCGAAAGCGATAAACTACAAGCTGAAAGAATCGGTAAATCCAGAAAATCAGTTTCAATCTCAGAGAAAAAAGACGTCGTCACATCAGATGCCGAAAAAATTGCACAAGTTGACAAAGAAATCGAAATGCTTCAAAAAAGCATTCTTGAAGAACGTAAGAATCAATAATCGCCACAAAAAGTACAACCAAAAGTTGAAGCTCCAGTGCCATAAGAAACTATGAAGGCTACTAAGAACAGCTTGATAAAAACCAAAGAAGACATGATATAATCAAAGCTTCCAAAAGGATCGAAAATGGGTACATCTGCACAAGATACTTTACTTAAAAGATTGACGGAAATACGCTATCAAGATGATTTCCAATCCAAATCAGGTCTTTAATCTAAATCGTATAATAGTTCTAAATTAACCACTACTGATCTTAAAAGCTCTGACGGAGTTCTAAAAAGTTAAATGGAATAACCAATGGTTGCTACTGAAGAAGTTGAAGATAATGAAGAATAATAACAAAACTATCAAAACAGAAGTTAAAAACCTGAAATAACTGTGTAGATGATTAAAGATACATCAAATCCTCAAAATACTAAAATTATTAACAGAGGACAGACCACCGCCAATGCTTTCAAAAGACATACTCAACGCTAAGAAAATAGACCTGAATCATACAGTGATTCTCAACCAACACCTTCAATCATGAAATCTACAAAATCTCAATAAGAATCTAAGTCTAAAAACGATAAGCCATGGCAAGCAAATATGAAATAACCAGAATTTATTAAAGTAACACAAGATGATAAAAAGCTTGACAAGGCTTTAATTGAGTAAAGAAAGTAAGAGCTTGCGCAAAAGGCTCTTGAGATTAGAAACAAGGAAGTTGAGAAAGCTAAAAGAGCAGCTGATCTGAAAATCGAGCAAGAAGCTAAATAAATTTAGGAAAGAGAGTTAGAGCGTAAGTCTAAATCAGCGTCCAAATCTATGTCTGATTAAGATCACGAGCAATAACATGAACAACTTACTGAAGAGCCTGTTGAGGAAAATCTTAATGTATAGCCAGTCTAAGTACCAGTTAAGCCAGTTCTTCCGGATATGACTGATATCTTAATTTAATCAGCAGATTTGATTGAAACGCAGAATAATATGGGAATGGATCAAGCGCGTGAAATAATAGAGGAGCTTGCGCAAAATGACATTTATTAGCAGAACGACATCAACACGTTCTAAGGCGATAACGATTAAACAGTTGATTTGCTTTCTCGCTCAAGTTAGTTCAGACCACATGGCGAGGATTTAGCAGCTGCGAGCAAAATCATAGATCTGCACTAGTCTCAGAGTAACAACAAAAGCTAGTTAGAGGAACTAGTTAAATCAAGGTCCAAATCCCAGGAAAGATCTGCTTCCAATTAGAAAGAGCCAAGCCGTGTTCAAACCCCAGTTAAACAGTAGTTATCTCAGCCAGCCTCAAATAATCTCAAACAATCCGTTCCAAGCTACGACGAGTACATCTCAAACCAACAATCTTAATAGTTAAACGTTTCACAACCCTCCCTCAAATAAACACCCCTAAAGTAAACGCCCCTTAAAGAGGTGAGAACAGAATCACAAAAACAAGAAAATAACTTCGACCTCGAAATTGAACAGTCAAACGAGGACTACAAAATTCAGGAACTGGTTAAACAAATAACTGGTAAAATGGAGGCTTCTGAAAAATCAGAAAGACTCACCGCCGAACAGCTCAAAATCTCAAACCAAGTTAGTAAGGAAACGGAGTCACCAATGATTAACTAGTTAACCATTTAGAAGTAAAAACAGAAGAAGCAAATGAACAACATAATCAGCTAATTACAGCAAAAATCTGAACTTGAGGAGCCGTCAAAGAGTATTAGCTCGTCCAAAAACCAAATTGAAGAACTGGTAAAACCAGAACTCTACAACACGGAAACGGACGTTGATGACCAAGTTAATAACTTAATCAAAAACATAAAGAAAAGCCTTGAGAAATCGAAATCGTCCATTTCACAGTCAGTTTCATCCACCGCGGGAGTCATCCAAGACAGCCAAGTTACCAGCCACAACGAAGTCATGAAAATGCTCCAAAACGAAACTGGAAAAAGCATGTCTTACAGCTCGTAACTTAACCAGTCCATGCCACCATAACAATAGTAAAATTATAATTAAGCACACCTATACTCAAACACTATTCAACAACCATCCACTATGATCAGCCAAGCAACTTACGCTCCAAACTTTTACCAATCTACATCAGTTCCTATAAACTAAAACGCTGAGGATTTACAACATAGCGCATCAACAGGTTCTGAAGAATTCGACCGCATTCAAGATGAAGTTGAGCGTATTTCGCGATAAGTTTAAGAAGCATAAAGACAATTGAAATAATCTGTTATGAAGTCAAAGTCTTCGTCTAGTTCTGAAAAGCCAGAGCCATAAAAATAATTAAGCAAGCCCAAAGAAATGCCAAAAGCCCCTAAAAGTAATCCATTCACTTAAACAACAGTTAAATCATAACTTACAGATACTATGAAATCTTCAACAGCTCAAAGTGCTACTGATTTTAACTCATATCTTAATAAACTCAAACAATAGGCTAATTAAATACAAGATTAACTTGGCTAAATAAGTTAGCTTACCGATAATGATGAAGAGCCACACAGTTTCAACTAAAAATAAGATTTACTAAACAGAATCAAAAATAATAATTAACAACTGCTAAACGACTTGACAGATTTAGATTCTAACCCAGACAGCTTGAGTAATAGCATGAATCCTAGTGAAAGTATGGAAAACTTCCTTGGTTAAATCAACAAAGGAGGTAGTTCGGGTAGTTTGTGAGGAAATTAAAATTTATTATCTATTTAAGTCTAAACATTTACATTTTTAAACTTGCAACTTAGGGTCTAATTGACTTGTATGTTATAAATTTATTTTTATTAAATTTATATAAAAATTGTTTATAATATAAATTCTTACCCACTCCAATCAAAAATGAGCAAGAAAATGTAAATATAAATACGAGATTTGATACATAATTATCCTGTTTTCAACTAATCTACTTCTAAGGATGGTTCTACTTATTTTGAAACGTATTTCTTTGCATTTGAAGATAAAAATTCTCCTTTTAATTGCAAAATGATCAAGGCTGTTATAACACTAACTAACGCGTTTCCTCACAAATCTCCATCGATTGGAGTTGCTCCTAATTCAATTTGGCATCCAAACGTAGATTTCGATTCTGGCTCTGTATGTGTCAATCTTCTAAACTCATAGTGGAATGATAAGATGGAGTTAAAGTCTATTTTGGAGTTGATTTTACCGACTTTACTGGAGAATCCTGGAACAAAAGATCCACTTAATGCTATAGCGGCTAAATAGTACGACTAAAGACGCTAGACTTTTAATTAAGAGGTGAATTAGCGTTACAAGCCAGTATCTGACGCCGAATTTAAGAATAACGTAAACGTCAAAATTTCTGACGCCTTTAGAGTTTAGTACGATAAATATATTTTGGTCCGAGATTAAAAATAAACTGTTCAACCAGTTACAGAGCCTGTCCGTCCAATCATGATTGAGTCTGATGAATCAGAATACGAAGAATAATTTGAGGGTGAAGAAGAAGTGGAATCTGACGATTCAATTAACGCCGACTTAGCTGTTCATCACATGCTTCAAGATATTGGCCAGCACATAAATTTAGAGAACGCAGGACTGGACATGATCAACATGCTTCAAAACGTAATTGAAAACTAACTTGGACTGATGCAAAACTAGAGACCATAAAGACCAAACTAGAGACCATAAATCAGACTACCATAACCAATACAGCGTGTGGAGAGAAACGAAAACGTTCACGTGGTGGTTCACTTTGAAGAAGAGATTTACAACGAGGTCCTGCACGAAAACTACCCAGCTCAGAATTTGTACAACGAAATCGCCGAGATCGTCCCCAAAACGGACCTGGGCTTCTAGTTACGAGTGGGCGCCAAAAACGGACCGCTCCTGGAGTCGGACCAGCGACCTCTCCGCCACCTTAATCAATAGAATCTGAACCTGTTCCTCGAGTTCAGAGAAAGAGAGAGAAACGCGTTCTGGTTCGTCTTCGAGGAAGAGAAGTTCCCGTTTTAATCAACTTACGCCAAAGATGACAAGGTGATCGCACTGTTCAGGAAAAACGCGGTCGTCCGGGAGTTGGACCTGGGAGCGACCGACGTGTACAGATTCTTCCTGATTGATAAAGTCAAAGCGGACTTTTACGAAGAAAAGGGATAGATCCATTAATTATTTGATTCCGCGCACTAGATTAACGCGCTGGACACGCTAAAAGAATAAAATGCATTTTACGTTTACGCTGAAGTCGTTCACATGCCCGAATTCCAGTTCGACAAGTTCGTTAAGCACAACCCTAACCAGTTCAGATACATAACTGTTCAAACCAAAACGCATTCGTTCAAAATTCCAGTGTCCAAAGAAACCAGAAACTCTGAAATAAAATAGTACTTCCGCATCTAACAGCTTGTCGGATTGGTAAACGGAAATAACAAAGTTCGCATCCCGGATAATTGCTGTTTGTATGATGCATTCGATATCAGTGTATTAATACTCGAATGAAACAACAATATTGTATAAACATATGAGTATAAACAATTTCATAAACAATTATGATCAATTATGTTTAAACACATAAATTGTTGAAATATATAAACTGTTAAATTTTAAATTTATAGCGTGTCAACTTGAGTCAACTCCACTCCCAGAACCTCTATGGCATAAAACTATAATTGCTACACAGATTACCCTGTCGGTAACCTAAAACCTAAAAATTCTCTTTAAAATATATCAAAAGAGTAAAACCAGTACGCTGCTCACTTATCATTAGCCGCATATGCATCATTCCCTATACTTGCTGAATAAGTATCAAAAGAATCTCTTTAAATTCATGAATTCTTATATGAATTTTTGAAGCCATTTGTATAAAAGAAACTAACTTTTGAACAATATTAGTACCAAATGGCCTTTAAACATTTGTATGAATTCGCTGGATAATTCTATTACCAAGGAGGAAACTTTTAAGGATACGGCGATTTGAAGTTTGTACCCAGATCGACTTATGAAGAGATTAAAAAATTCTTGCAAACAAATGAGCTTTTCTAAGCCGCTCTTAGCAAACTGGAATTTGTAAAAGAATCTATGTACAACCTGGAAAGACCAATAATCTAATTCGAACCACAGGGCTAGACCACCTACTATTCCACAACCATTAACGAAGCAGATGTGATTGAAATCGACAAGCTTCATGGACTTATGGCCGAAAACACAACCATAAGAGAGGAGGAATCTCGTTATGTGATCGAAATAGCTTCCATTGAAAAGAAGACTGTAAAAACTGATAAAGTCTACAAGAACAAGCAAATAGATCTTGAATATGGTAAGTACTCTCAGCATTTGGAAAAGATCATTCCTCACTTGAAGAACGCAATCACTGCTACCCAAAGCCAACTTGAGAAGGAGATGCTTGCAGAGTTAATTGCTTTCTACACAACAGGTGATATGAAGCACCACCTTGAGTATTCCAGACTATGGGTTAAGAATTCTGAACCAACAGTAGAAACCTATCAAGGTTTCATCGAAACATACAGAGACCCACACGGTGTGAGAGCCGAGATGGAGGCATTCGTAGCCGTTGTAGATCCAGAATCTTCAAAAATACTCTCGAAACTCCTCGACCCAGCTGCATCAGCTCAGATCTTGGCTTCGCTTCCAGTTCCATCTTTCATGCACAGGGACACCTTCGTTCCACCTTCTTACAAGGCGATTGAGATTGTTTCATTCATCACTTCCGGAATGCCAATTGGAATCAACATTCCAAATTACGATGCCATTCGTCAGGGCTTCGGGTACAAGAACGTAACTTTGTAAAATTGCGTGAGCGCTCGTTAGGGTTCTGCTAAGGATGTGCAATACATTTCCTCACCACAGATACGTGAGAGAATCAACTCTCAGTAGAAGAAGTGTACTGATTCTGAAGTGGCCTTGCATGAGCTGTTTGGTCACGGGTCATGCCGTTTGATCTTCGAGCAGGACCTTGAGAAGTTAACGCCCGAGTAAAAGAAATTCATAGTTCGCCCGTACAAGCCGAATGAAACCTACTATGGTACATTCCAGTCACTTCAGTCTGCGTTTGAAGAGTGCAGGGCCGAGGTCACTGCCCACTATTTGAACGACACCGAGCTCCCGAACAAGATATTCGGAGTGGAGAACAAAACCGACTTCATGCTCTGCTCAGTGTACTCAATGGTCTTCGCCGGAATTCAGGGAACGATGCAATTCGACACCACTTCAAACAACTGGCTTCAAGCCCACTCCCAAGCAAACCATTTGATTCTGAGGAACATCCTTCAGAGAACAGATGCTATTAATATAAACATTATAAACGAGCCCACTCAGGAGAACCCATTCGCCGAGTAACTTGAGATAAACATAAACGAGAGCAAATTCGCTGAAGTAACTGAGGCGAATAAATGGCTCGTGAATAAACTGAACGTCCTCAAAACGGGCGGAGACTACGAAGGGGCCAAGCTTTTGTTCGCAGAATTAACGAAACTGGACGAGAAATGGCTCAAATTCAGAGAAATCGCGGTCAAGCAGAAGAAACCAAGAATAGTCATGCTCCCAGGAAGAATCACACTCGAAAACGGAGAATACGTGATCGAAAACGCAAAAGCAATCGACGGAAAAGAAGCGTTCGAAGCCGCAGAATAATACGTGCACAACCTGATTCAAGCCGGAATTTGAGTGAGAATGAAATATACATAATATTTACTATAAATTTACTTTAAATATTTACTTTAAAATACATTTTGTAATCTACAGTATGAATAAATCAATGGCATGAATGTAAAAATTGTTTGGAGATAAATACGAATCAAAGTGTCAATTAATCAATTCTGTTCTAGCAATGTTACATTGTCAAATTGACAATGTCATACATTGACAATGTCAATGTATTAGCAATATTCTCATGTCAATTCATTCTACATAATGCTGATTGAAAATTACATTCCATTTATAATTTAAAGTATTTTATTATTGTAAAAGTACATTGCATTTATGAAGGCTTAATAATGAGCGCATTAACAACAGAAGTAAATGTACAAAAATAAATCAAATTAAAGTGCTTTTAAAATATTTACATATTAGTAAATATTATTACCAATGTTAACAAAGTTACCACAACTTTATTATGGCAGTTCTCAATTCTATATTTGGAGTATTAATAATAACCTATTTAGTGGTTATAGCATTTGCGGGATTGATTAATATTCTTAAATTATGAACAAAAAGGAATTTCGTTATATTTTTTAAATTATAGAATACATAGTGAGTTCGTTATTAATTATTCTTGGATGCTTCTTAGAATCGGGGTGGAATATACCCTGTTTTATTTTCTGGTTTGTTAGTCGTGTATAATTCAATAATTGTATACACAACCGATTTAGAGTTGGTTGGTATATTTATAGCCACCAAAAACTCACAAATACGAATCGCATAAATTAAAGTTGAAGAAAATCTACAGAGGAATAAACAAAACTATATGACAATACAAATGAGGATACAAGTTATTAATAACCTCATCAAGGATTCGTTTGAAAATTCATACAAAATACGAAACCTATAAAGTCGAAGCGCATAAATTTGAATATTACGATTATCAGCGGGCTGAGCAAATTATAAGGCGTGAAGTTCTTTCACGATTCCAGATTCGGTCCTTTCACATGTATAGTGCAGCCCGAGTTGGTTAGAGGAGTGTAGCATGACAAAATTGTTAGTACCGAGGGCGACTACGTGAATTACATTTATAAGTGGCTTGGTGAGAGCTTGCGCATACTTGAGTCCTACGACGACGCCATTAACGGCAACCTGCAGTCAATTGACAAGTACCAACAAACCACTAATTATCCTTCGCCATCCTTAACAATAACGCATTTATCCAACCATATCTTTCAGCTCAATAAAATCTTCCAAAAATCCTCAAATTGAAGTACGTAAAATTGTACTGGGTTGTCTCGTTCATATTCCAGCTCGAGTTTCTGTTCACCTGTTATTTGGTGAACAAGGTTCCCAAATTAAATGATGATGAAATTCGCACGGTGCGTCCAATATAACTGAAAATCATGGGGTTTAATTATTCAACTTCTATCTTTTAGGTGGCCTTCCAGCATAAATGTCAAAAAAATGAAGATGATGTACGTTGTTGAAAGTAATTTGGTTGCGTATGTATTATGATAAAATAACTGATATAAACACTGTAATTCTATCTTTCTTGTTTATAATAAAATCTATTCTTCAAAGAATAACATGATGTGATAAATGTTGTAATTGAGATATATACTAAGCTTGAATAGGTGAACATATTAAAACCAATCAGCTCTAAACTAAATATTATTAAATATGTATAATCTGAGTATCGTTCTATTATGCGTCTCGTTTATAATTTACCCACTCCACATCACAGAAGATGCAAAATCCTAATATTACAATAGAAAATAACTAAATAATTAACAAGTAGGATGAATAAACTTAACAATAAGATTGGAGATAATTAGTACTAGATGATATACTAATTATAGACCAAAATGATTAACAGCTGTAAAAGTTACTTTTGAATGATACTCCAAAGAGAGTAACATTATTAAATACATTAATTATTCCAAAAATAGTAAGTAAAATGGTATATGAGATTGTAATACATTATATATTGCCATCACTAAATTAATAGTAAATTGAAATTGAAGAGTCCTGTCTAGAAAACCTGAAAATCCTCAGTTTTAAACGACTTATTGGAAAGTAATAAATTGATTTGAGTTCCATTTTGAATATTATTAAGTTTTCTACTCTAGAGGAACTAAGAATTGAAAATTTTCAGTGCATAATATAAAATATTTCTGCTTTAAAGTTCTTAAGTTCAATTTAAATGTTGATTTTGTTAAATACCGGTATTACAGAACTGAGTATTTTAAAACATTGTTCTAATTTGAAGGAATGTATAATTCAAGACAGCTCTAACTAATAATGTATATTCAAAAACAGTAATATGTTACTTAAAAACTATATGCTTCTGTTTTACAACGACTTTTTAATTAATATGGATATCAAAAAACTTGAAATATATAATTGTCCAAACATAGATACAAAGTTAAACAGCAACAGCATCAAGGAACTTATTATAACTGATTGTGTTTTGAGGCAAATTAATTTTCATAACATTTTGAATTTAGAAGTGCTAGTTTTGAATGATTCGCCAAACAATCAAATTATTTAAAATCATTAGCTTAATCTACAGAGTATTGCCGAATCTTAGCACCTAAAAGAGATAAGCATAACTGGATATAACATTGATATCGCGGCATTGTAAAATATTTCAAGTCTTACAAAAATATGCTTACATTAATGTACAAATATTAATACTGAATTATTAAATAGGACGATTAAAGAACTTGTTATTACTAATTGCAATTTGAATAGTATCGATATTTAGAGATTTTAAGAGCTCGTAGTTTTAAAATTAGAAGATGAGCATAAATAAAATGTAAATAGAGTAGTCAATAATTTAGATTTCTGTTTTAGACTGTAAAAAATAACTCTCAATTAAAGTTGGACAATTGATATTATTCAGGAATTTATCAAGCAAAATCCTAGATTTGATTCAAAATATTCTCGCTACAGTGAAACTGTGAAGTTATTCTTAAAAGAGTAGGGTTTGAACGATTTAGAAGAAGTCAATATGCATTCATAAAAATAATATTGTGGAGAATTAGTTATAGAAAATTAGCAGATACTTGAGACCTTAGACTTTGCATAAATCATCGATATTCACAAATTGGAGCTATACAAATGCAATAATATTCCAAATATTGTGAACGAGAATGTAAAAGAACTAAACATAATAGATTGTGAATTAGAAAACTTAAACTAATTTCATTTAGAAAACCTTGAGATGCTTATTATCGAAAATAAAATATTTAATGATTAAATAAAGTAATAAATGTACAATATAGAAATATTTTCTAAATTAAAATATATACGAATTGACAATTAATGTATTGAAACAAAGAATATTGAAATTTTAAAATAACTCTAATAAGCAGTGTTACTTAATTTTAACAACATAACCGTTCTAAATAGTGATTCTATTAAAGAATTAAGACTAAATGAATGTAAGATATAGAGTTTAGATGTGTTTAATTTACCTAATCTCGAAGTTTTAAACATAGGAGATTCGCAAAATTATGTAAACAAACTATATTCAATGCAAAATATTGCTAAATTTTCGCAACTAAAATAACTATAAATTTATGGATATAATTATTTTGATATTAGGCCACTCTCACAATTATTAAAACTCAAAACATTAAGTTTACATATGTGTAATTAAATAACCCTTAAACTTACAAGCGATTCTCTAAGCGAACTATTTATTAATGATGTAAATTCAATTTCTTAAAGTGATTTAAATTTAGAAATGAAGCTCTTAAATCTTGAAGTGCTTGTTATTGAATATAAATTTAACCGTATTAGTTTTAAAATAGATGGATTCTATAAATTATAATAATTGATTATAAGTGGATGTACAGTTGATATAACACCACTATAATAATTTAAATTACTTACTAAATTGCAATTAAAATCATGTTCTGTGTGCAATATCGATGTTTTACGACGTTTAACGAATTTAGAAGAGCTAAATCTTTCTGAAAATTAGATTGTGTATATAGATCCTTTAGAATAACTAACTAAACTCACTAGCTTAGTTTTGAGTAATAACTTTATTCATGATTTTTCAGCTATATGTAGGCATTCAAATTTCAAGAACTATGTCATTGATGGATAATAATAAGCTTTATCTAAGCAGCTGAAAAAAGCTAGTACATGTATTATGCAAAATTTAAATAAACCAATAATATAATTAAATCAGATTCATATTGTAGGCTTGAAGAAAAGAATAAATAATAGAAAGGAAGTAGTAAACAAATGCGTAAATGAGATTTTTAATAATCAAATTTCATTTACCAATAGAATTGCTTAGTTGTTTTAACTATTCTTAAGTGGTGACAATATACAGTGATAAACAAAATTATAATATATTATTTTCATTTAATTAAGAATAATAAATATTGTTAAATATTGTATTACTATAAACTAATAATGTGATAGATTCCTCGAAGATTTGTATTACCTCGAACTGCTGGAGTAGGTCAATTATTTAATTTCATATAATACTATTATTTATCATTTTTGTGTTTTAATAAAATTATTATAGAATATTAACTATGACTCGCAAATTTCAATAAAGAGTTTCGTATTCATAACACTATATCAAATCGCCACTACTTTGTTTTCTGAATATTCACTAGTTTCTAAATCTCTCAGAATAATTTAACTCAATTGGAGCGGACATATAACTGTTACCGAGCAGTGCACGCGATTGTGCACACAAACAAAAAATGCAGTTTCTTTTCAAAGTTTTGCATTCGGTTTGAATCCACTCCCTCGCAATGAAAGACACCATCGTCATTGATGCCCGCGACCACTTGCTCGGTCGTCTGAGCGCCGTCGTCGCCAAGGAACTCCTCAACGGCAACAAGATCGTCGTCACCCACTGCGAGAAAGTCAACATCTCCGGCTCCTTCTTCAGAAACAAGACCCACTACCTCGACTACTTCCAGAAGCGCGTCAACTACAACCACAAGCGTGGTCCATTCCACTTCCGCGACCCGGCCTACATCGTCCGCAAGACCATCAGACGTATGGTTCCAAACAAGACCGTCCGCGGCAAGCAAGCCATGCTCCGCCTCCAGACCTACTCCGGCATGCCAGAGAACTACCAGACCGGACACGTCGTCATCCCAGAGGCCATGCGCGAGCTCCGCCTCAAGTCCACCCGCAAGTTCGCCGTCCTCGGTGAAATCGCCGCCCAGATCGGCTGGAAGCACGCCGAAGCCACCGAAGTCTTCGAGAAGAAGTGGGCTGCCGCCGACGCCAAGCGCAGAGCCGAGTACAACCAGGCCTACGAAACCGCCTGCAAGAACCCAGAAGTCGCCAAGATGACTGAGGAACTCAAGAAGTACGGTTACGGATTCTGAGTAATTTGTAGAGTATAATATATTTAGCTTGATTTATACAAAAAATTATTGGTACTTATTCTCTTCTTATTATTTTGACTTAGAGTGACATAAAAACATGTTTACTAAAATCATTAATTTTGGTTATTTTTTACTATGTTATTCGTTGACATATGTATATACTAAATTTATAATTATAAAAAATTGTAGCTTCATATTTGTTGAGATTTAGTATATCAAATTAGGTCTTAACTAATTCAATAACTTCTGAAGAAGAAGAGATGGAAGTGAAATATTCTACAATATTATATATAAATAAATATGCTAATTTTTGAATAAATATTTTTAATATTGGTGGAAATTTGTGCTCCTTGAATATTGATATTTGATGTCTGCCAAGAAATCCCTGCATCGACGATATATCGATATTCTAGCAAATAAGAACACATAACCTGACTAATTTTCAGTCAATTAGAATAACTGTAGCGACTGAAGGTTATAAAGATAGTTAATAAGGTAATTCTGACAAATGTTTATTTCATTATGAAGTGATGTCTTACAACACTATTATATATTCTATATTGTCCGTAGCTCAAAAAGTAGTTCAAAATAATTGCGCCAGTTTATGGTTGGTAATTTGCGCGAGAAACTGTTTCATGTTAACTAAATTACATTTATTAAAATTATATAAAAATAACAATATAACATACATTTCACACTCCAAATAGAACGAATGATCGTTCAAATCACAAAATTTCCACGTCTATATTACCAAATATTGTAAAATACAATATGTAAAATGTTACTACTATATTTTCATTTCAGTTCTTAATTTGGCTTCACATATCTTACTGAAATTAAATTATATAAAATACAAACTAAATTTGTAATTTGCACATTTGATTAAGCTATATATAATTTTCTAATATATTTACACATACGAAATTGAAATAATATTTATTAAATAGTGATTTTACTTAGTTATCACTATAATTTGAAGTGGGTTAGTCATAATTTCTATATAATGTAGTAATATAATATTTTGTTAATTCAATTATTTTAAAAACGATGAAAGAATTGGAAAAGAATTACAATATAGTGTTTAAAATTGATTGAAAACAAAATAATCAAATGAAATAATAATGAAATGGACATGTCGGCATAAAATAAGTTTGCTAACAGAATGATATCAATAAATTAATTATCACCTGTCTGGGAATAGTAGTAGCACTGAGTTGAGCCGTTAGCTTACAGAACTGACAGTTTAAAATAGGCTATTTCCACTTCAGGATACATTTTTATGTCACTCTAAGTTTATTTTGTTTATATTTATTTAATATTCTTTTGCTCTATTAGCTTTTCAAATTAGCATGAACTACTTTTTGGTTCATTTTTACTTTTTTGGTTCATGCATGCACCAATTTGTATATTTATATATTTATTGAAATAAAATTTAATCAACATTATTGATTTATTTTACTGTTTTACAAAAGTATTTTTTTGCAAAATGTCAAAAGTTGTACTTATAAGATACATATAGTTGTACTTGATACTAACTTGACTTCACATTTAATTAATCTCACTCAAATAGCTGAAAACCAATAATTGTAATTGATGTTTGACTCTATCTAATGTTATAAATCATATTTTAAGACAGCCTTGTGTAAATTCTTCGGTATGCGCGAGTTTACCACCTTTAACATTGTTATCCACTCCATAATGGTTCAACCAGCATCCTACACGCTTGAAACGCCTCTAACACAATCTTCTAAAAATGTGCCCAAACGCAAAAACTGCCTTAAGCTCACTATAATCATTTCAGCTGTTTCCGTTTCAATTCTGACTTTAATAATCGTTCTTTGCGTGACCTTGCCCAAAAAATCAGTGCAACCTGATTAACCCGAACAGCCCGGCTCTCCTTAGTTCAAGTCTTACCTGAGCGCGAAGAAGTCACTGTACGTGTGGTCTCACGCGAGCTCCTACATTGACTCCGAGCCCGCTTGGTACCGCTTATCAATGAACTACAACGGCGCCTTCGACGACCTGATCACCTTCTGCAAGTTCCACGGCTTCTCTAAGCTGTACCTCTTCGCCGGCTCTGTTGAGTGGGAGTGGAACGGAATATTCCAGAACAAGAAGTTCATTCACCATAGCGAGTTCATTTAACAACTTTAAAAACTTTAATAGAATAACATTGAAGTTGAACTGGCATTTTATCTGAACGACGACCCGAACGACATGAGCGGCTACGAGAAAGTGGTTGACATCGCGAACACGGTTCTAGAAGCGAGTAAGACGGTTACAATTAAAGCGATTCACTTCGACCAGGAGTGCTCCAACAAAGGGTCGTACGACAAGCTGATCAAAATGCTCAGGCTGAGTAACGCAATATACCCGACCACGAGCACAGTTAAACCGCTCTGGGTGAGGTAAACTAAAGCCGATGTAATAACCTCTCTCTCACCAGAATTACAACTTGAGTGGAACACACACGATACGAATCAAGCAGACCCGAATAAATAATACACATACTTCGTTGACCTGCTCATAAACAGCGTTTCCGGAAGCGATATGATGTCGTACTCGAACGTAACTGACACGATTAAAACACTCTCAAACAACTACTTCAAAAGAGTAAATTAATTCGGACTAAATGGAAACCCGATTGTTGAAACCGGATTCGGAGCATCACCACCCGAAGAAGAAACACTGCACTACGAATACGTTAAGGACAACAATAAATTCTTCGCTTTTATAGCTGAAATGGCACAGACCTACAAAAATATTGTCATTCACGACTACAGGCAATATTACCTAAGCCTGTACTGCAAAAACCCGGTTGAGTGGTAAGGGGTCGGAGTTCCGAAAGTTTGCTGATTCAATGAATTAATTTATAAAAATTTCTTATTAAAATTATAAGAATAACTATTAGAAATATTATAGAATTGAAATAATATCCAGAAACTAATTTATAAATAATATTTATAACAATTGAAATCGCAAAATAGATGCAAAGACTTTTAGTTTTCATTACTTAGAATACTGATGGGGTTCGTTTTAAAAGTTCGAAGTTCTAACTGTTTTTGGATAGTATATTATATTTAAATAAAATCTATCAGTCACAACATCCACTTTTCTTGGCTACTCGTTCTTGGGTCTACATTTTCATTACTTTGAATTCTTCTGCTTCAATGTTCTGAATACTAGGTGCCAACTCTTAAACTTTGAACCAACTAACTAACCGAGTGAATATCTCATCACAGCCTTCACCCAACTTAGCCGAGCATACAAAACTAAGTTAGGCACCAATTTTATTTGACATTTCTTTGATTTCTGAAGGCTCTACTTCAATGTGTGCATCGCTTTTAGTCCCTATTAAAATAATTAATGGCAGTTTATCTAATTTTTTGATGCCCTCATACCAGTTTAAAACGTTAGTTAAAGATGAAGGTTTGGTTAAATCATAGCATATAGCACAGCAATCAGCTCCTCGGTAATATGTAGATGTTATAAAGCGACCATATGTTTCTTGTCCTGCGGTGTCCCATATGTTGAATCGACAGCCGCTTACTAATATAGTTGCATATTCGGCGCCAATTGTTGGCTTATATAAAGGGGTAAACTTTCCTTTCGATAATCTGTATGATAACGCAGATTTACCCACTTCTGCGTCGCCCACTAGTACTAGCTTGTATTGTGTCGTTTGGAGTGTAATATGTAAATAAGCATATAATGCAATATTACATTAATTATTATACAACACAAATTAAAAATAAACGAAACACAATAAAAAAGTTTAATGTAGAAAATACTTATACTACATAACCTCGAATTGAGACACCCACCCCCTTTCACTTACAGACACCCGAAGTGCTCAGATACAGACACCTTCGATTTTTTAATATGTAAAGGTGTCTATAACTGAACTACAAAAGGGGTTGTAAGTGAATAGAACATTGTAAATCTCTTTTGTATTTAATAGATTTATAAGAGCTTTGAAGCTTTGTATGACCATATATATAAATTATATGCTACTTAATCTTCTATATAATGGTAATTTATGCAAGTTAGATCAAGAAACTAGAAATTTGATTAAATTTTCAGAATATTTTTGGAAAAGGTGTCTGTAACTGAGATGGAAAACCAAATCTGATACAGAAAATATACCAAACTGAGCCAGATTTGCTCTCACTTATAGACACCCTGGCCATTTTTGAAAACTGCTCGGGTGTCTGTATTCGAACAAGGGTGGGTGGTTCAATTCGAGGTTATGTAGTATATGATGGTAATTGCTAATTCTTAGAGGTCGTATTTGATCTAAAAAGTTTATTTCATTCGATCAACAATTTGCTGATGTCGAGAGCGTCATATAAACAACAATCATCTGTGATAATAACTTATCTTCCATTGTGTAGCCCAATGAGCTGCTAAATGCGGAAGTACTATTTTATTTCAGAGTTTCTGGTTTCTTTGGACACTGGTATTTTGAACGAGAGTATTTTAGTTTGAACAGTGATGTACCTGAACTGGTTTGGGTTGTGCTTTACGAACTTGTTGAACTAAAATTCTGGCATGTGAACGATTTCAGCGTAAATGTAAAATGCTGGTTATTCCTTGAGCGTGTCCAGTGCGTTAATCTAGTGCGCGGAATCAAATAATTAATGGATCTGTCCCTTTTCTTCATAAAAGTCCGCTTTGACTTTATCGATCAGGAAGAATCTGAAGACGTCGGTTGCTCCCAGGTCCAACTCCCGGACGACCGCGTTTTTCCTGAACAGCGCGATCACCTTGTCATCTTTGGCGTAAGTGGATTAAAACGGGAACTTCTCGTCCTCGAAGACGAACCAGAACGCGTTTCTCTCTCTTTCTCTGAACTCAAGGAACAGGCTCAGATTCTACTGATTAAAATGACGGAGAGGTCGCTGGTCCGACGCCAGGAGCGGTCCATTTTTGGCGCCCACTCGTAATTAGAAGCCCAGGTCCGTTTTGGGGACGATCTCGGCGATTTCGTTGTACAAATTCTGAGCTGGGTAGTTTTCGTGCAAGACCTCGTTGTAAATCTCTTCTTCAAAGTGAACCACCACGTGAACGTTTTCGTTTCTCTCTACTTGTTGTATTGGTTATGGTAGTCTGATTTATGGTCTCTAGTTTGGTCTTTATGGTCTCTAGTTTTGCATCAGTCCAAGTTAGTTTTCAAATACGTTTTGAGGCATGTTGAACATGTTCAATCCTCCATTTCCCAAATTTATGTGCTGTCCTCTCAACTCATTTTAAATAATTTCAAGTTAATCTGGATCTATTTAATCTCTAAGAATGTTTAATATTTCTTATTCTATTGCTTCATCATCATCAACAATAAAGTGTTACGGTGCAAAATCTTATTATGGAGGAGGCAAACGTTGTTACAAATGTTATTATTGGCTGCGAATCACAAGATACTTTTCTAATTACTCTCTGAATGAATCTGGCATTTTCTACTTCAAATTCTTTGATATTTCTGTGTCAGAAACAAACTAATATCGATTTTCTACCTCAAAATTGAACTATTTGCGTTTCTTATCATATTGAAAAGCCGCTATCCCATTAAGCGGGTCGTCAGTTCCAGGATTCTCCAGTAAAGTCGGTAAAATCAACTCCAAAATAGACTTTAACTCCATCTTATCATTCCACTATGAGTTTAGAAGATTCACGCACACAGAACCAGAATTGAAATCTACATTTGGATGCCAAATTGAATTAGGAGCAACTCCAATCGATGGAGATTTGTGAGGAAACGCGTTAGTTAGTGTTATAACAGCCTTGATCATTTTACAGTTAAAAGGAGATTTTTTATCTTCAAATGCAAAGAAATACGTTTCAAAACTAGTAGAACCATCGTTAGAAGTAGATTAGTTAAAAACAGGATAATTGCGCATCAACTCGCGCATTTATATTTACATTTACCTGCTCATTTTTGATTGGAGTGAAATAATCTTAGATTTACCATTCTCATTATAAGTGTATTAAATAAACGAGAATATACATATTAATTATTTTAGTTAGGGTGTTAAGGTTTCATGTGATGTCTACTATACGAATATGTATTACTCACTGTGCCCATTCTCTGGACTGGTTGAACGATTGGTTGAGTTGGTTTTGTATTTCTTCTATTTCTTGGTTGAAGAGGCTGAGGGTGTGTTGTATTTTATCACTTTTGCTGTAGTTGTTTTACTGTACGTGTATGAGCTCTCCTGATCGGTTTACTAGGCGTGATTTGCTCACTATGTGGTCATCGCTGCTCGATTCGTCGCTTATTTCCAGGGCGTCAAGCTCTTTGAAAAACAATGCTTCACTGTAGCTAAGTTTAGTTTATTTTCTAACACTTGCAACCTATATATTCTTTTCAGGTTCCTTTACGTTTTTAACCTATTAGTACATGAGCCCAGCCGAGAATCTGGGTCTAAACACTGGTTTGGTGAAGCTTTTGACTTCATTTATCTTCTTTTAAACTGGTTTGTACATTTGTTATTTTTAATTTACGTCATAGGCTGGGACTGGGAGCGCGTAGTAGTAGTCCGTTCCGAAGTAGATGTCTCCTCGTTTCTCGGCCTTGTCCAGTTCGGACACCATTTTTTATCTCTTCACATCGTTACGTGGAATGAATGAAGTGGCATACGAGATAATCTGCTTCGTCGGAGCCGGAGAATTGATGATCGACATATTTGGAGTGATTACATTTGGAATTTGGTTATAAAATAGAATACGCGTGTAAAATGAGGTGGAATTTACACCACAATTTGTGATTTTAAAAACTGATTACATAAAAACTGATCGCATTAAGATTAGATTTTGTGTAAATGACAGAAAAATAGAAGCCTAACGATAATATAGATTCTTACAAACTTACATTAATACATCAATATACGTATATTATAAAATTAATTTTAATACTGCATTTAATATATATCAATATCCAATGATACAATACAAAATATTTCACATCACAGCCGAAAACACTAACTCTGCTTGAACATTTTATGGTTTGTACTCCTCTGCTTAAATCGGTTGCATAACCTCTTCCTGCCTTTTTTCTTCAAATTCCTCTTCTTCCTCATCGTTTTCCTGATTGGCGAACTGATTATTGTTCTGATTACTCGCTACGAGAATTTAATTTATGTCCGTTTAAATTACAGTCGTTCCAAAAAGGAGGTCGTGCTTAGCTTGGCATTTGCTTTTCAACTGGTTAATTTCGAACGAGCTCATGAAGCACGGGCACATAAAATATCGCAACGAGCCAAATGAACAGCACCTCAAAAGAGTTACAATCCCAAAAATGGACGAGTAAACCAGAATAATTGAGCCAAACGAAATTAAACCGACCAAATAAGACTCCGGATTCACCGCAAACACTATTATGAACGAGAGACCAACACACATAATGCAAAGTATTATCCAAGACATTTTTCGCATACAAGACGGGTTGTTAAACAAAGCCAGAGGATCTTCGGTCTTCTTCACAGCTCCACCGGAATAAACAACATTCGAATGCCCAGTGGAAGAATGATGATACGTCGGATGATACGCTGTACTGTGCGAAATCGTTGAATGACCATAAGAATGCGCATGAGAAGCCCCATGACTACCGTGAGAATGACCTCCATGTGAATGACCGTGACCGCCTTTTCCCATTATGCGGAGCGAAATACAATAATTATAATATATATTATAATAATTACTAATATTCATGAAATATCTTTACATATCTATCATACATTTATAGAATGATATATTAAGATTTAAATATTATTATTGAATAATGGTTCGTCATTTTTTAAGAATGAAATTAAGTAGTTATCACTTGAATTCGTACTGTATGTTAAATTAATTCAGAAGAAATTATTTCTATTAAAGTGCAACTATATTCACTAATTATTTGTATATTTAAGCTAAGAGTGACATGTGATATATTTGCGAGATATTTTTTGGTTCTCAATTATTGAGGAAACGTGAGATCAAACTAATAGAATACATAGAATACATTTTTTTAACACATTTATTAAGTTATATATTCAAAACAAATTACTTAAACTTAATAACTTGTTAATATGCGTTTAATTAAAATATATAAATGTATATACGAATAATAACGTCGAATAATATTATAAATATCAAAATTAACAGTTTATTCGCGTTAAATTAATAATTGAATAATGTGTTCATGTCTAATTTCACTGCAGGTAGTTCGTGTGCTGAACGCTGTCGTTAATCACGTCGTCCACGAACGAGGCCACGTCGTACATCTCGCACTGGATTTTGGTCTTCACTTGTTGCTGCTGAATTTACTTGGACGTTGGCGCGAACGGGCACATCTGTTTTGATTTCTAACCGGTTGGGGGCTTCATTGTGGAGTGGATGCAGACACATATAAATGTTATCTGTGAGTTATGTGTGAAGGAAAAGAGAAAGAGTTTTTTAAAATGCGAATAGTAATGTAAATAATTCTAATTTGTTTAAATCTGTGAACAGTATCAATTGAATAAGTGACAAATGATAATCGTTTTGATATATTAATAAATTCAATCAAAATGAAACAATAATGAAATACGGTATCCGGGATACAAGAATTGTAAGAGAATTTGCACCATATAATAGGTCATAAATTAATAATTGTTGAAGTCATATTTCACGCAAGTATGGAATATTGAAAACGAAATAATCGATAGATTTCACAGAATCGTTCTTGATATTTATTCTTTTTTATATATTTATCATGCAAATGCCTTATATTAGATTTATATATGTTAGATGTAGTCATATGAAGTCACACATCAATATAGTTCATGATATTATAATATATTATAAGGAAAAAGTATTCGCAAAAGAGGCTATTTATAAAAGAATACCAATGTAAATATATTATACTCTACAAATTACTCAGAATCCGTAACCGTACTTCTTGAGTTCCTCAGTCATCTTGGCGACTTCTGGGTTCTTGCAGGCGGTTTCGTAGGCCTGGTTGTACTCGGCTCTGCGCTTGGCGTCGGCGGCAGCCCACTTCTTCTCGAAGACTTCGGTGGCTTCGGCGTGCTTCCAGCCGATCTGGGCGGCGATTTCACCGAGGACGGCGAACTTGCGGGTGGACTTGAGGCGGAGCTCGCGCATGGCCTCTGGGATGACGACGTGTCCGGTCTGGTAGTTCTCTGGCATGCCGGAGTAGGTCTGGAGGCGGAGCATGGCTTGCTTGCCGCGGACGGTCTTGTTTGGAACCATACGTCTGATGGTCTTGCGGACGATGTAGGCCGGGTCGCGGAAGTGGAATGGACCGCGCTTGTGGTTGTAGTTGACGCGCTTCTGGAAGTAGTCGAGGTAGTGGGTCTTGTTTCTGAAGAAGGAGCCGGAGATGTTGACTTTCTCGCAGTGGGTGACGACGATCTTGTTGCCGTTGAGGAGTTCCTTGGCGACGACGGCGCTCAGACGACCGAGCAAGTGGTCGCGGGCATCAATGACGATGGTGTCTTTCATTGCGAGGGAGTGGATTCAAACCGAATGCAAAACTTTGAAAAGAAACTGCATTTTTTGTTTGTGTGCACAATCGCGTGCACTGCTCGGTAACAGTTATATGTCCGCTCCAATTGAGTTAAATTATTCTGAGAGATTTAGAAACTAGTGAATATTCAGAAAACAAAGTAGTGGCGATTTGATATAGTGTTATGAATACGAAACTCTTTATTGAAATTTGCGAGTCATAGTTAATATTCTATAATAGTTTTATTAAAACACAAAAATGATAAATAATAGTATTATTTGAAATTAAATAATTGACGTAACCTACTCCAGCAATCCGAGGTAACACAAATCTTCAAGAGGAATCTATCACATTATTAGTTTAGTAATCTATAATTAAAATTAATATACTTTGTCCAGTTAGAACTTAACTAAGTACACTATACTATTGTTAATCAAACTCACTTTTCGTCTGTGTAGCTAATCACCAGATCCGAACCCAATTATGTTTCTGAGCGATGGTAAGAAACGACTTTGTGTTAGGGAGCGCTCCTTTAATTCTTCGTTAATTATTGGAGCGGTGCTCAAAAGGTACGAGCTGAACAAAAACTCAAGCTGGAGCAAAAAGGAAATGAACCAGCACTTTTTAATGTTTTCGCGGATCCATGATGGAATTTTTTACTGTGCTAATTAATACGGGCGCTCGTACGCTTCTTTGTTCAGAATAACAAACTACTGCTGGTAGTTCTCAACTTCGCTCGTGCTGATCTCGAATTTTTCATCCAAAGTCTTTATACCACATTCCAACTACGCACTGATTTAGCGCAGAAGCTCTGAGCTCTCTCCCAGCCACTTGAACCTGTAGTTCACTGAAACGGTGGTGTAAACCGAGCCGTCCTCTTAAATAGCCAATGTGTCATGTTTGTCAGAGTATCCTAACAATTGAATATTATATTCCCCGCTACTACTTACAATTTTGTCATGGCACGTTCCTCTCACAAGTTCCGGTGCAACCACACAGACCAAGGGGCCGTTTTTTGGGTCGTGGAAAAATTATTCGCGCCTCATAATCTGTTCCGCTCTGTCGTAGTCATAATACTCGTACTAACGGGCTACAATATGATAAGCTTCGTATTTTATTTGAATTTCGGGACAAAACTGTTTAGCTAGGGTATTTACGCGCTCTATATCCTCGTTTGTATTGTCGAACATATCTCGTTCATTATATTTGTGCTTCGGCGGCTACAAGTATGCCAAACTAATTACCTTCGCTTCATCAACTGCACATATAATTATCGAATTTACAATGCGACACATAAGCCAAAACGAAAAACATGTGATGTTCCAGCCTAAATCCAAAAAGCAACCTAGGACAATAAGTAAAGAGCTAATCAAATACTCAATAATATAATACACATAATTGAAACCTTTTTTTATTTTTGATACGAGAAAAATAATACATTCCAGCAAATGCAACCAGCAACAAATAAGTAATTATTAATACCCCAAATACATTCCCAGCTATCGTCATATGATGTGGTAATTTGTAATCACCTATATTACAATCAAGTCTGAAAACATTATTTAAAATATGTGAATTTTAAATACAGATTTAAAAATAAATGGCTGCATAAAAGTGTATACTTTGTTTAAATCGTAGGTACGTAAGCGCTAACATATTTCCCCATGTTGTATCTAATTTAGATACGATACAAAATCATGTTTTAAGATATGATAACTAATTATAATAAAATGTAATTAGACTAAATATGCTATATTTGAAATGAAAGATAAATTAGATAGGATTAATATTTTAGTGAGTCATGTTATTAATGATGTGTACATAAAATGCTAATAATAAAATGACTCACTTAACTATAACCTTATCATCAGTAAAAAATGAAAAATTCCAATAATATATCTCACATCACAGCCGAAAACACTAATTCTGCTTGAACATTTTGTGGTTTGTATTCAGTTTCTGCTTGTTTAACTTCTTCTTTGTTGCCGTTTTACTCCAAGTTAGCGAATTAGTTCTCGTTGTTTTAATTGACCACATCGAGTACGAAACCCACACCAGTTTACGCGACCTACGTGGTTCCAAACATGAGGTCGTGCTTAGCTTGGCATTTGCTTTTCAACTGGTCAATTTCGAACGAGCTCATGAAGCACGGGCACATAAAATATCTCAATGAGCCCACTGAGCAGCACTTAATGGCCGTTACAATCGCGAAAATTGACGAATACACCAATATTATAGAGCCAAATGACACTAAACCGATTAAATAGGACTCAGGATGCACTGCGAAGGCTATAATGAACGAAAGTCCGACGCACATAACGCAAATGACAGCCCAAGACGTTTTGCGCATACAAGACGGGTTATTGAACGTAGCCAGAGGATCCTCGATCCCTCGCCTCGTTCCACCAGAATAAGAGTGATGCGAATGACTAGTTTTATGTGTCGTATGACTAGTAGATTTATGATACGTTGGATGATACGATTTACTATGAGAAACAGTTGAATGATGGTGACCCGAAGAATGAGCATGACTATGTGAGTGCCCATGAGAATGGCTGTGTGAGTGACCGTGACCGCCTTTTCCCATTTATTCGGAGCGAAATTTTTAAATATCTAGTTAAAATAGTATATTTACAAACCAGTCGCATACGATAGGGATGGTTTTTTATACTACATTAGTATAAATTTCAAAAGTAGTATACTTTATTTTGTTATACAGTTATGGGAGGTGGAATTGCTTTTTCTTGTTTACTATGTGAGTAATTATATATTAAAATATTTTGCCACTTCTAATGCGGATGACAAATTCCAATAAATAATCTCAAGTTGGAGATTATTCATGAACTACTCATTAACACAAGAGGGCCAAAAATATGATTTCGATCGTATTAGACCATAATCGACTATTCAAAGTCGGTATTTAATATTCCAAAAAGGAAAAATAGAAATTACCACATGCAATAAAAGGACGGCAATGACAAAAATAAACGCGGTAGGAGATGTTTAGGGAAGGTCAACTAATTCACTTAACAAACTTAGGCAGTTCTGAAGCGTTTGTATTCTCTTCATTTCTGGGTCCAACGAAGGAATTCATAAAATATTGTACCAATCTGAACTAGTTATATCACTCGTTTAAGATGTCCCTGTGTAATTTCTACGTTTTAGTCAACAAAGCTAATTTATGAAAGATTTTATCTCGAAAATATATGGAAGTTAAGCCTGATTGGAGAAAAGAATAAGAGGATCCAACAATTGGTGTACGGACGCGACATGTAATTTATAACTAGTAGCGCAAGCACTGGACCTACAGAGGACCTCCATATTCATCTTCACCTGGGTCAATCTAAACGATTTTAGGTATTTCTTAATCACGAAAAACAATGGAGGACTTTTTCTTTCAATCTCAACCGGGAGCTCAAGATGAAGTATGGGTACTTCGCTTAATTAGAATTATAATTCAGGTAGTTACAGTCGCTTTCATTCTCAATATACAAATAATGAATGCATTTTTGTTTCTTGAAGAATGGAATCAAGTGGGTTAGTCGGGCCCAGCATTAAATAATATATTGATGCTACTCTAAAACAACAGTTATTTTATTTATGATCTTCCACTTCCATTTCATAATGAGAAATCAATTTTCTTGATTGTTAAATTATACAACGTTGGGTAAAGTTGAAACTTATTATTGAAGTATATACAGTGTTATATACTTTAATTATTGTAGCACAGCTATCCAAGGCTCAACCATGCCTTGATGTGATTGAAGCACTTTACAAATCAATAGTAAATAGAGTCATGGAGTGTATTGATGAGGATGGAGACCCAGCTCATTATTGAGCCGGATAGTGATATAAGTAAGATTCAAATAATAAACTTCATTCTTCTTCCTAATTCTAAAAAGCATTTCGAGGGCCCACCACTGTATAACTTAAAGAATAACAGTATCTTTCCTTTTAATTTTATTTTAATTTTCTAATGACCCTTGGGGAACTTCATTTATCTTGGTTTTATTTCTCCCACTTCAAATTTAAATTAACTAATTTTTCTAAATCAGGAATATTGACATATTTACACTTATTACTGTGCATATTTACCTTAATAAAAGAAATTATAACAGGCGATTACAATATTAGTCTCTCAACGGATAAAATCGACATGAAGTATACTTTTTCAAAAGTAGTATAAAGTAGTATTAAAAACATAGCATACGATATTGATATAGGAATACAATATATACTTGTATGATAACATAATGTTTGATATATTGAGATTCCGTCATATTTATTAATAGCATCTATTTTGAAATCTTTGTTCTTATCATGTGTATTATTACATATTATCTTGTAAAAACTAATTATAATTGTATTTTGAAGCAATATTTATCCTTTTAATTGAACAACTGTTTTAGTAAGTATGCGGTAGAAGATTAATTGAGTTGAGAGGTTTATTTTATGTTATTAATTTTGTTGAAACGAAATAATGTTAAGCTTGTCAGTATTTCCACTTCGCAAATAATTAACAAAATTCTCGAAAACGACTTCAACCATTTAATAGGTAAATTACTATTTTTGTGTTCAATATATATTAAAACATATTATTCGTATTTTAAATCACTTTATTCATTTTTTATAAATGTGTGTGTACCCTCTTATGTCATTTTATTCACTAATATGCGTTTTATAACACTCTGGACACAAATGATATCCTTTGCACGAACACACATATCTGCTATTACATTATTTGCAGCCGACACATTACGCACTTACTTTTGTATATACATGATAGTGTTTATATGCTTCTATTACTGGTTCTTTAATTGGGCTTACTGGTTGGTTACAACCTTCAATTTTTCGTGGTGTAGCTTTAATTTCATATTTTGTTAGATTTATTTTCATTTAATCAATTATGCTTTCAACATAATCCGTTATTTTAATTTCTTTATATTCTGGATGCAATAATTTCATCAAAGAAAACCCATTAACTAATATTACTTACATAAAATAAATAAACATCCTTGTGGTCCAACGAGTACATCGTCCTGGAAACTTAATATTTTTTGTAAGTTGGTCTACGTAATCAACTCCTTTATAATTATTATTGTAGTAACGAACTATTTCAGGTTGTTCTCTGGGAATACCACGAGAACTTACAAATTCTTACATTTAACAGGGTTATTTCACAAATTTTGATTTTGTATATATCATGGTTAAAGTTTTCTACTTTTTGCATTACCATTAATAATTAATTTTATGTAAGTAATATTAGTTAATGGGTTTTCTTTGATGAAATTATTGCATCCAGAATATAAAGAAATTAAAATAACGGATTATGTTGAAAGCATAATTGATTAAATGAAAATAAATCTAACAAAATATGAAATTAAAGCTACACCACGAAAAATTGAAGGTTGTAACCAACCAGTAAGCCCAATTAAAGAACCAGTAATAGAAGCATATAAACACTATCATGTATATACAAAAGTAAGTGCGTAATGTGTCGGCTGCAAATAATGTAATAGCAGATATGTGTGTTCGTGCAAAGGATATCATTTGTGTCCAGAGTGTTATAAAACGCATATTAGTGAATAAAATGACATAAGAGGGTACACACACATTTATAAAAAATGAATAAAGTGATTTAAAATACGAATAATATGTTTTAATATATATTGAACACAAAAATAGTAATTTACCTATTAAATGGTTGAAGTCGTTTTCGAGAATTTTGTTAATTATTTGCGAAGTGGAAATACTGACAAGCTTAACATTATTTCGTTTCAACAAAATTAATAACATAAAATAAACCTCTCAACTCAATTAATCTTCTACCGCATACTTACTAAAACAGTTGTTCAATTAATACCTATTAGATTTATATATGTTAGATGCAGTAAAACATCAATATGGGTTAGATAAAGCAAAAGAGTCTATTTATAAAAGAATACCAAGGTAAATATATTATACTCTACAAATTACTCAGAATCCGTAACCGTACTTCTTGAGTTCCTCAGTCATCTTGGCGACTTCTGGGTTCTTGCAGGCGGTTTCGTAGGCCTGGTTGTACTCGGCTCTGCGCTTGGCGTCGGCGGCAGCCCACTTCTTCTCGAAGACTTCGGTGGCTTCGGCGTGCTTCCAGCCGATCTGGGCGGCGATTTCACCGAGGACGGCGAACTTGCGGGTGGACTTGAGGCGGAGCTCGCGCATGGCCTCTGGGATGACGACGTGTCCGGTCTGGTAGTTCTCTGGCATGCCGGAGTAGGTCTGGAGGCGGAGCATGGCTTGCTTGCCGCGGACGGTCTTGTTTGGAACCATACGTCTGATGGTCTTGCGGACGATGTAGGCCGGGTCGCGGAAGTGGAATGGACCGCGCTTGTGGTTGTAGTTGACGCGCTTCTGGAAGTAGTCGAGGTAGTGGGTCTTGTTTCTGAAGAAGGAGCCGGAGATGTTGACTTTCTCGCAGTGGGTGACGACGATCTTGTTGCCGTTGAGGAGTTCCTTGGCGACGACGGCGCTCAGACGACCGAGCAAGTGGTCGCGGGCATCAATGACGATGGTGTCTTTCATTGCGAGGGAGTGGATTCAAACCGAATGCAAAACTTTGAAAAGAAACTGCATTTTTGGTTTGTGTGCGCAATCGCGTGCACTGCTCGGTAACAGTTATATGTCCGCTCCAATTGAGTTAAATTACTCTGAGTTATTTAGAAACTAGAAAAAAATCAGAAAATAAAGCATTGAAGATTTGGTATAGTATTATGAACATCAATCTCTACATTGAAATTTATGAGTCCATAGTTAATATTCTATAATAGTAGGACTAAACACAAAGCAACAAATAATGTTAAAATGCAAATCGTCTTACATCATAATATTATTAGCGCTGCGTAAAATAACATTCGATAATACTTTTTATAAAAAGGACATTCAGCCTCACACGTAACCAGTGTACTTTTCTTTGACTTACCCTACCAGAAATTCAGTAGTTTCTGGTTCCATGAATTAAGGGAAATCTATTTGAGTAACGCTCTCTTTCTTCTGTATACTATTGGTACTTTGGTGAGTGCTGGGTGCACCACGGTTCTGATTAGGTTCTGCAAAGTTTCGTTATCCTTCAGTTGGTAGAGCGTGTGCTCCATTTACACGTTTGGATCAATAGAAAGTTAACATCCAACATTTATTATAACACTGCGTTCGCTTAAAATTTCTTTGCTTATCCTTGGAACCAGATTCTCTAAGTAACACGCTGAAAAACACTCAAGTTGAAACAAAAACGCGAACACCCAGTACAAAAGAATGAACTTGCGATTTATCCACTTTGGTATTTTCTTCTGCGCGGTGGTATACGGGAGTTCGTACAAATCTTTGTTAAAAATCACGAACTACTATGTGTGATTATTGATGTCTGTGGTGTTAATTTCATACTAGTGGTCCAAATCCTGTATCTTGTTCTCCAGAATCGAGTTAAGAGACATTAAAATGCTCGCACTCTCACCCAACCATTTATAGCTGTAGTTCACCGTGACCACAGTATAAACGGACTCACAAATGTAGACTTGGTCGTGTTTATTGGAGTAACCCAATATCTACACATCATATTCTCCCTCATTGGTTGTCACTTACACGTCTTGCATTTCTCTAACCAGTTACGGCTGAACGTTAATTTGCAAAGGGCCTTTCTTTGGGTCATGGAAAAATTAAGCGCGTCTTATTATTTCGTTCGCTCCCAATTAATCATAATACTCAAACTCGCGAGATTCGATGTGATAAGTTTCATACTAAGTGTGAATTTTTGGGATAAACGATTCATTGATGGCATCATTCATGGACATAATACCTTAATTCGTATTTTAAAACATTTCCTGCTATTTGTATTTGAAGTTATTTGGGGGATATATTTAGGTTAATTAAATAAGTTTCTGATCAGCTTTGTATATAAACATGAAACTTCCTACACGGCAAGTCACCCAGAAATATAAAAATATTAATGCGTGATTCCAATCAAGAAAACAGCTTAATATGATAAATAGTGAGCTTGCTGAGAATTCCACTAATAAGAAGATGTAACGAACCTATTTTTTGTTGTTGATGCGACTAAATTGATACAAAGTGGCATATCCAACCAGTAGAACATAAACTATTATAAATATTCCAAATACAACTCCAACAACTGTCATATATAGAGAAGTGGATTTCATTTACAGTTATGGTTACAATTACTATTTTATATAACAAATTTCTAAGGAAGATTAATACTGAATATTATGATTTGAGATACATATGTATCACATTTATTACATCTATACAAATGCTACTTATTATCGAAATTACCACAAAAGAAAAAATGAAGTATTGAATTAATATTTATATAAAGTATTTATTTAGTTTGTATAATACATAATGTATTATACATTTAGAATAATTTTGAAGCAGATTTATTAAAATGTACGATAAAACCATGTGTTCAATATAATAATGAACGTTTTACTTGAAGATGATTCTTAAAATGATAAATTATGAATGTTTAGAGACAATTAATCTTGATTTGTAAAAATAAACAATTCTTACTCATTCGTTCATTATTTTAAATCTATTAGTTTAAATCGTATACTGATGTTCTTATTTCTTGAGAACTGGCTGTTTTCTTTCCACTAAAGAACATTCTATGAATAACCTCTGGCTCAAAAGCAGATTCATTAGTTCTCGTATACATTCCAGCACAATTTATCTGAATTTATTCTGTCTAGTGTACTTACTTTGAGTTTCTCTTGGTAGAAGTCGAAGTATTCGGATTAAATTATTTTCAAACTCTTTTCTCTGTAGAATCCTTCGTAGCAAATCGGGTTGTGCCACTCGTCCTCGTAGTTGCAAACGCAGACGAACATGAGTTGCTCCTAGTTTATGTTGAACAGTTCTTAAAAATCTGAGATTCGGTTTTACTGAATAAACAGATTCACCAGTTTATTCAGTTTACGAAGCGGATGCAAGCACGAGATTTAGTTCCGAACGAGCGATAGCCAGTGAATATTAGTCAGAGATTCGAGGAAATCCAAGCACTAGATTTGATTGCTTGCTAAGTGCAGAAATTCAAGGTTAAATAAAATTGAAAGAGGAGACGGATCCGAGATTTGATTAAAATCAAGCTCCAAATGCGTCAACAAATGCAAAGATGCAAGCGGGAAGAGATTCTAAATACTGTTGTAAGACAAAGTGAGCTATCGGCAATACACGAAAATTGACAGATCAAACACGTCGGATATATAACAGTGCGAAAGCCAAATCATATCCACACTCTACACCGCACTCGTATTACCCCTGTAAAACACAATATTGTCAAGCGAATTCAATTTGGAGCGAAAAGTTGTTTTAATTGGTATTTAACACGTACAAAATATGTTAGTAAACTACAAATTTCCATCCCAATGAATCTTCAAGAGTTTCGCAATAACCCACCAACATTCGAATAATTGGTAAGAGTCGCTCCAAATTAATAAATAATATCGTTTATAAGCGCTTTAGATAAAGTGCAAATCAGAAGATCCGCTCTAAAGAATAAGACAGTCGAGAATAACTCAACATTTGAATAAATACTTCAAAACGCTGACAAATCATTGGAGCTTGAGTTTAATGAATTGACCACGTTATTAAACGTTTGTATAGAAAGGATAAATGTACTTGAAAATGATAATAAGTATTTAACTGATACAATTAGAAAATTGGTACAGGTTAAAGAAAATAATTCTGAGCGCGAAGAAAAACTTGAAGATAAGATCGATTCAGAACTGTGAAAATAGAATTTATTATATAAAACTAACTGTTTAACATTTATGATTTTTACTGTTGATTGTTATTATTGTCCCTCTTTCTTTACGATACCCATAATTTGGAAGTTTTAGAACGTAATTTTATAGTTGTAACTTCATTTATAGTAATATTCAATAATATTCATACGTATATTCATTATTTTCATTCATTATGTTACAAAATAATTTCTATGAACATTTAAACGATTTCCTCAGCGTTTTTATTGAGAACATTCAGAATTCCTGCAGTTTTCCTCAGTTTTCCTCAAATCTCTATTTTGGAATGCATTTGGGAATTATATTTTAATTTATTCGGCCTCAAAAACTGATATATAATCGAACTATCCTTTATTATATTAATTTTTCAGTTGAATGAAAAATTTCTGAGAGTGTGATGTGCACTATGATATAGATTTTGAATCCTAGTGGGTGGCTGATGCTTATAAGAGTGTTGATTATTCTTGCGAGTGAGCTGTTTCGCTAAATGTGACTAATTCTCGTAGTGTTTGTTCAGCTAACTGTTAGTCTATTATGACTAATTCTTCTGGAAATATACTGAATAATATGTCCACATCACACTAGTCTTAAGTCATTGAGAAGTGATGTAAAAAGTAAATCAGAAAATGCTTAAATGCAGTATTAAATACACTAAAATGTAATGAATTTAAAACTTTTTTTTCATTTAATCAAATTAAGATAATTAATAAAAGATTAGTTTGCTGTTAAGTGAGTTTTGTTAGATTATTAGAAGCTGTGTAAATTCTTTAATTAAGAAGAGCAATAAACAAGGTCAATGTAATCTAATTTTAATTTAAAAAATTCATATATTAAATTAAAATTAACACACTCAGAATCCATAACCATACTTCTTGAGTTCCTCAGTCATCTTGGCGACTTCTGGGTTCTTGCAGGCGGTTTCGTAGGCCTGGTTGTACTCGGCTCTGCGCTTGGCGTCGGCGGCAGCCCACTTCTTCTCGAAGACTTCGGTGGCTTCGGCGTGCTTCCAGCCGATCTGGGCGGCGATTTCACCGAGGACGGCGAACTTGCGGGTGGACTTGAGGCGGAGCTCGCGCATGGCCTCTGGGATGACGACGTGCCCGGTCTGGTAGTTCTCTGGCATGCCGGAGTAGGTCTGGAGGCGGAGCATGGCTTGCTTGCCGCGGACGGTCTTGTTTGGAACCATACGTCTGATGGTCTTGCGGACGATGTAGGCCGGGTCGCGGAAGTGGAATGGACCGCGCTTGTGGTTGTAGTTGACGCGCTTCTGGAAGTAGTCGAGGTAGTGGGTCTTGTTTCTGAAGAAGGAGCCGGAGATGTTGACTTTCTCGCAGTGGGTGACGACGATCTTGTTGCCGTTGAGGAGTTCCTTGGCGACGACGGCGCTCAGACGACCGAGCAAGTGGTCGCGGGCATCAATGACGATGGTGTCTTTCATGTCAAAAGGAGGTGGAATGATTCCGAATGAAAATTTTTGAAAAGAAATTGAGTGGTAATATAATTTGCATATAATTACTTTTAGTAATAACATAATAATAATAATGTTACCACTTCAATTCACAACATTGTTAAACTTTGAAATATCCTTATATTTTTATTCTTTTAATGTATTAATAACTAAATAGATCCTCATAAATCAACGGGTTCAACGTGAACAACTCTTTTACCACTTCCCTCTGCTCCCTTAGTTGCAGGGGCACAAAATGCAATACCAGCAGCACAAAATGTTGGGAGTAATTTGAGAGCTTTATTTGTAGCGAATAGGCTTATTGTGACCGAAATTACAGTCAAAATAATAAGTATTTTAACTCTTTGTAATTCGATTAATTTCTAGAAAATTTTAGTTGGTTCTCCAGTAATATAAACATATCCGACAAATGAACATAGAGCCTCAAAGATCCAGCATAACACGTCTCTGGCTGCATATTTTCTTCCTGCTTCATAGCCGTCATGGTCACCCATATAAAGAGCGAAAAAGTTGATAATATCCAATAAGACTTTAAAGTTAAGACACACAAATAAATCAAAACAGAATCTGTTTATCATGACAAACTTGTTTTATTACGTGATTTACCATCCCTCTAAAACACCAAAGTATCCTGCAACTTTTGTAATTTTACCATCTTAATCTTCTTGATGTATTGGGATTAGGGTTGAACATAAGCTTAGTAAGACACCAATTAATGGATAGAAATTCCAGGAAAACAACACTGCTGATGATACAAAGATGAAAGTTTGCATTTACCATTTTAAGGATTTGAAAACTACATTAGCATCAACTTTTTCTTAGTCTTCATTAAGTTAAAGGAAGAAATCTAGCTCATCATCGTGTATACCAAATGCGCGTGGGTTAACTTTACATCCAGCATGTTCGACTTTTGCACGTTTCGTGAGACGGCGAAGAGCGGATAGCTTAACAAATTAATACCTGGTGAAAAATAGAACGGATATTAACGAGAAAGTAGATATAGCTGAGTAGTATGAGATTGTGACAAGTGAATATCTTGTATTGATAAATATGATTAAAAATAGTACTGAGACTAGGAATGAAAACACGATTGATGTTTGTGGAAGCGCTTGGAGAAGAATAAGGAATATCATTAAGACAAATCCTTCAGAGTAAAGCTATGTTATGAACGAAAATATTATTAGTGCTATAAAAACAAGAGCAAAGACGATTTTGAGTGACTTAGCCTCTAGATTTACAACTGGCAACATTGCAACTCCAATAAATACCAAAACTATTACAACACAGTTAACGAGTGAGAACTCATCCAATTCTCCTAATTATGATATAGCCGAAGGCACTGCGACAAAAAGAGATAAAAGTGATGCAAAAAATACAGAAACTAATGGATTCTATGGTTCAAGTTAATTTTTATCCTTTTTATCCATAGCTAATAGAACTATAGATGCAATAAATAATCCTGAAAGAAGTTTACATAGCCAAATAAGAACTGTGACGCCAAGTGACTTGCTGTACTATTCGAAAAATGCTCTGTATACAAGAATTGAGATTTCTTAAAGTACTTATGTTGAGGTCACTGTAAATATATTACTGAACCCTGTAATAAACAAGACAATATCAGTTATAATAACATTCAATGGTGTTAATGTGACGATTGCTGTTATACCAATGAAAAGTGGTCCTAATAATAGATACCTCCACTTTGAAACACGTTCGCCTAAATTAAAATAACTTAATATTTGCATTAACAAACTCAATGTAGATATGAAATACCCATTCCATTTTACGATGATCTTTATAATCTCATAAGTTTCATATGACATACCCTATGTTAATAAAAAGCCATTTAACGTATTCACGATTAAACGAAGCAGAATAGAAGTCATTATTTGATTAGCTTGTTTTTCTCCGACAGCGGTAGTCATAAAGCGTTAATTATATACGATCATTGCAATCATAACCAATCCATTTACGATAATATTCTTCAAATAATTTTTAGGTAAAGTAATCAATAAATCCAAAATCAGAGAGTGAATGAATATTATTACCTTTACTCCTAATTTTGATGATTCAAAGCTTGTTATTTACGTAAACATCGCTAAAAATGCAAATACAATTGTAAATATCCATTTATCATCAACACTACTAAAACAAATACAACTAGCTTCAGCAGTGAGCATGAATAACGTGGAAAAGCTCAATTACTCTGTAAAATTAAGCAAACAGTGGATTGCGAAGTGGATGAACAATGAAAGCGGTTGGTTTAATGTCAATGCTGGTGAAAGTAATAGCAGAGTTGTGTTTAAAGTCGCTGAATTGTTTAAAATAGATTTTGTGGATACCCATGAAAACACTGCTGTGAGAATATAGTTATAATATTCTTAGACGTATTGACCGTAAAATACGTGATTTAGAAGCTAATAAACAATACATAACCCTGCAAACCACACTAAATCTCTCTTCTGTATAGTAAACATCATTTTAGCATCAATCAAAACTTTTTTAAACCCTTTAACGTCGTCTTACGCCCCGGATCTTTCTTTTTCATCTGTTGTTTTCACTACTTTCTCTTCTTTTTAACCGATATTTCTCAGTTTTTTATTATTCATGACCGCCCATAGCAAAAATGTGACGCCAAATAATATTGATGTTGATAGCAGAACGATTTGCAAATAACCAAGTAAACCACTAAAATAATTACCAAAGTAGTTGAAAACTATAGGAATTACTATCGCGCAAGCAGCAAATACTATACCAAATGTTACTACAGTTCTCTTTCTGAGTGTTTGGAAGTATGAAAGTCCATGAGTGAGTTACTATCCCCCATTAACCTACTCAACCCCGAAACCTGGCCCATATTTATCGTTATCATATGTTTCAACATTTTATTGAAGCATAAGCTCTAAAATCAAACGGCCGGACGACATCGCTACAGCAGCAAAATATGGAGCTGCTGTCCCAAAGAAATATACTGATAGATAAGAGACTGCGATTGTCACCGACAATGATACCAACGTACACGCCAAGAAAAATACATGAATAGAAGGCTTCTTTTAATTTTTTAACACAATTACTGCGCATGTAGCAGCGTACCCGAGAATTGTTTAAATAACACCTACAAATGCAAAGAAGTCAAATTTTTCGAACACGGTCGATGAAGATGCTGAAATAGTCTAAGAAATTGCAGCTGCAGCAAATAGCAGAACAACTGACGTTGATGGAATCAATGCGTCTATAAAAACACCAATTGCTAGTAATCTTAATGCTTAAACACCCTCACTAGTATAAAAAGCTGTCGCTAATGCTGACGGGATCAAAAATAGGGGTGAAGGGTAGTGCATTTCCAATGGTGAAGTGAAAATAGAGGAAGATAACATATCTATTATATTATAAAGCTGTATTGATGTAAAATATCATCATCACCAACTTCATATTTACAAAAGTTTATTAATCACACTATCTACAACAATTTTGCTTTTAATTCTTGGGTTTTAATGCAGAGGGTTATAATGCATTAGTAGATGAGATGAATTGACATTATCAATTCTATATTCAATTTTCAATAATAATGCTCTTTCAAAATATACTCCAAAATATTGTATAATCCGTTTCTTTTGAACCTAATATTAATTTTGCTTATCTTAAATATAATATTGCTATAAAATTCCTTTAGGATCTAAAATACAATAACATTTTGAACCGCAATTTTACTCTTTGGCGACGAATCCATTTCTTTACAATAAAAATCATCTGAATTATTCTCCTTTTTACTTACACCTTCTTTAAATGTAAACTTACTAACCTCTTCTATTCTCAGCCCAACAGAAACAAAAATAAATATTAATACGTGCGTCCAATATACTGAATTACAATCGTTCACTATCAACAGCACTTTTTAGCCTTCTTTTGAACCGGAATTTACTGTTTGACGACGTAAGTTTCCGTTTTGACGACGAAGACTTCGTCCTGTTCCGTGAATTTGTCCGCGTTTTCAAGGCATATTTTCGCCGTTTCCGCGAACAAATTATCGATATTTTCGCCCGTTTTGGCCGAACATTTCATGAATTTCTTCGCCTTTATCTGATTTTCAACAGCAAGGATTTGTTTTTCAGTTACTTCCGAGTCCCTATCCGACTTATTCCCCACAAGTATAATTGGAGGAACAGAAGTTAACTAAGATTTCAACTCGAGGTACCACTTGTGCACGTTCTGCAAAGTTTGGTTCTATCCCAGATCGAAAACAATCACGGCCACATCCGCCCCGCGATAATACGCAGAACCAATCTACGTTGACCAAGACTCCTGCCCAGCAGTGTCCCAAATCTGAAGCTTCGCCTTCTAATCATTTACTTCGCAAAGCTTCGACAAAATATCAGCCCCAATGGTAGGCTTGTACAAAACAGAGAACTAATTCGTAGTATACCGCTACGCAATCGACGACTTGCCCACCGACGAATCGCCCACTATTATCACTTTAAACTAATTCATTGATGCGGACACAAAAATAAAATTACAATATAAATAAACAGACAATAAAACACAAAAAAAATGTATCACTTGAAAAATTAATGAACACATAACAGAATTTGCTTCTGGAATAAATATTTGCATAACTTTGTATAGATATTGAATAGATTAATAGAAACTATTAAATGTAAAACTTACCAAATATCATTACAGAGTGCAGACACAGAGTGAGAATTATTTAATCCTGTTATTCACCCATAATGTTAAACACATAACTTCAATCATAACAAGTGAAAACCATAATAAGTGTATTAAAATTCCTTGATAATATTTATGAATTATTTTCTTCATTTTCAATTGCGACAGATGTTTCAGAAGTTAAGTTTATCTTTTCGACAGGAATTGAAAATGTGTTATTGAAATAAATCTTCATATACATGCATACGCTCAATAATGTTTAGTGATATGTATTATCATTGAGAATAGATCAATAAACAACAATCACTTACTACATAACCTCATTCAGAAGGGGGTCGCATTTTCGCTTATAAGGGGGTAGGTCAACTCGCTTACAAGGGGGTTGGACATGTAGTTACCCCCTTGTAAGCGAGTGACAAAAATAATGCGTTTTAGCCCTGTTTTTTGGCCATAAAGCCTTCAAAAACAACAATATTTTTGGATACATTTTGGATACATTTCGCTTATAAGGGGGTTGAAAATGGCTACCCCCTTATAAGTGAAAAGGCTACCCCCTTGAGAGCGAGGTAATGTAGTACTGTTTACAACAAAACTTTAAACATTGATGATAATAACACAACAATGTAAAATTTAACTAGTATTTGTTTACACACCACACCCCATATAATGTTTAAGATAAATCATATATCTTCACTGTTTACCTTCCTTCAGAGGAATTCGGTTTTGAACCTTAGTCTCGCAGCTATAATATTTTGCTCTATGCAAATGTTAGGAATAACATATTCGCTACGTATTCAGACCGTTACCCAAACCACATCGATCGTCAAGACTTTCATCGATCTGCTCTCAATTCCGATATCTCTTCGGTTTAACTCTCTTGTTGCTCCAAATTTTTTAATTTAACTAGACACCGCTTTAACAATCATCTTTCCTCTGATATCTATCTGGTTGATAAAGACTTTCACGCCGAGGCCACCTCACTTCACGTCTAAGGCATTAATCGTGCTTATTCAGCTTTACCTCTTTTTCCTTGTTTTCATTTTGGCGCCTTCGCTCCAGATTGCCATGATTATCCAGATCACGAACGTCTTCAACGGGTACTTGAACGGCGCCAGCATGGCGGTGAGCGTTATCTTGGTGATATTGTCGATCATCCTCGAGCTGGCCTTGCTCCTGCTCCAGATCTTGTACTGCGTCAGCTTTGAAGACCACAAGTTCAGTAAACCGTATCAGTTCGGTATCTCGCACTACTTCATCACATAATTGTGTGCTTAGTTGATTCTTTTCGTTTTATACATCCAGAAGAGTATAGAGTAGTATGTTTTCTTCACAATTGTTGCAATTTATCTTTTATTTCTTCTTTGTTACATCACCTACAAGAAGTTCTTTGCTTTAACACGATCAGCTGTGGTCGTTTACTGCTGCATTATTTACTCGTTGTCCTTTTCACTTTAAAATTGCGTTGCCTATATTATGGCAGTTCAACTCTCAATCGTTTATGATGAAAATTTGATTTTCGCAACTACATCTGCAATGTCACTCATAATTGCTATTTCTTAATATCAGAAGATGAACGAGCCTTTCATCCAAATGTCGGACGACGCCGTGGTGCAACACAAAAATAAGGCCACGATCAACTACGGGCTGTCGAAGGAGTTCGTGCTGGATATGGCCTGCTTCTGCGGCCCGGAGTTCGTGGGCGTGCTGTCGAGCCAGGGAAACGACGTGCTCAACAACACGGCCTGGGCCCAGCTGACCCACGAGGAGTGCGAGAAGGTGGTGCGTCAGGCCAAGAACGCGGAGGAGCGCCTCGAGGCCCTCAAAATGGTGTACGAAAACATCTTCGCGAACATCTACTACTCCTACGCCTGCTGCGGCCAGGCCATGGAATGCCTCACCATGCTGGACATCGAGGAGGCCCTGCCGGTGCCGGTGCTGCTGAAACACGCCCGGAACTGGAGGACGCCACAGGACGCGCTGGCCTCCATCTTGAACGCGATCTCGGAGGTGAAGCAGGTGGACGAGATCCTCCAGGTCGACGGGAACCACTACACGCCCGTCGGCTGCATGGACTTCGTGCACCGCCACGGTGGCCAGGAGTACACCCTGAGGCAGATCCTGAAGCGGAACTGCGTCGACGTGAACAGCGTCGTCTCCAGAATAGACCACGTCGACCAGGTCCACGAAAAGGGAAACCGGGACAACAAGAGCGTTAACCCGGAGAGGGCCCTGTGGCACAACTCGTACGAGCTCCCGAGCGACCAGCGGGTTCCGGGCACCATGTTCCTGCTGAGCAAGCAGGACTGCGATGAAAACTCCCACGTCTTCAAGCACCTCTCTCCCAGAGACGGGGAGCTGGTCTTCGTGTACGTCCCGTCCCACTTCTCGAAGTCGATCGTGACCGGAAACCTCCACCGCCTCAGCTTCTGCTCCGACCAGGCCTCGATGCGCACGGCCCAGCTCCGGAGACTGCGCTGGATGAGCATCATCAGCTTCGCCCGGACGATCTTCCCGCTCGACCACCTGGTGGACCAGCTGTACCGCTTCCCGCTCGTGAACCAGTACCGGATCAAGTTCCAGACCCGGGCCCCGCAGAAGTTCAAGCTCACCAAGGGCATCCGCACCTCCTACACCAGCAACTTCAGCATCGAGGTCGTGGAGCGGGCGTCGTCGTTCAAGAACTCGAAGTGCCTCTACGCCATCTCCAACTACCTGTCCAACTCGGTGAACCCGGAGCACGTGGACGCGACCATGCTCCAGTACATCCTGGTCGAGTTCTTCGTCCAGAAGCTGGCGCTCACGCGGCAGGCGACGGCCAGGATAAGACGATACCTGGACCTGTACTACGACGCGAAGATCACCGCCTTCCAGAAGCTGCAGCAGTGCCAGAACATGGACTCCCCGAACCAGCTCGTGCTCACCAAGATCCGCGAGAACAACAAGCAGAACCTCTCGGACCAGGTCGTGTACAACGCCCTCGCCGTGGTGTACGGCTGCGGGGTCATCGACCGCCGCGTGAACTCGGTCGAGGAGGTGGTGAAGGCCCTGGAGGCGCACCAGTTCTTCGTGACCAGCCACAGCTACTCTTCCTACCTGGTCGGCTACGTGGAGTACCAGCTCAAGAAGTTCAAGCTGTACCAGATGAACTACCAGACCGACATGAAGTACTTCTTCGCCATCGTTAAGTACCTGGACGAGCTCCAGCGCTTCCAGGAGATCCTCCAGACCTCTCTCAAAACATACTCCCAGCAGCACTACGACGTGACCAAGCTGGTCGTAAACTTCGTGGAGAAGTACCAGCGAGTCATCGTCGACCTCCTGAGCCTGAAGTGCCAGGACAAGTACGGCACCGACCAGCTCCAGCTGATCGAGTTCATCGACGAGGCGAAGAAGGCCCAGGACGACGACCACGTCCAGTACCAGGAGTACGGCTACAAGAGCACGGTCAAGATCCACGCCGAGCTACAGATCAACGGCGCCCTGAAGCCGCTCGTCCAGCCGTACCACTTCGTGAAGCTGTCGAACCTGGTCAGCATGCTGCACCAGCAGTTCTACGTGAAGTACTGCGACGAAGACGCCGCCATCGAAAACCCCTTCAAGAAGTCGACCGTGATCAACTCCTCGCTGCAGGCCCTGTCCGTGATCAACCAGATCCTGAGCATCTCGATCATCAGCGATGCGGGCCACGCGGACCACTCTTCCCTGAGCAACTCGTCCTCTTCGTTCTCGTCCAGCAGCGACTCATACGACTCATACGACACCTTCCAGACGAAGGACAGCTCCACCAAGAACGACCAGGCCATCTTCGACATCAACCTGAAGAACCCGCGCTCGCTCGAGGACTACATCTCCATCGTCAACAGCAACTACTACAACAAGAACACCGAGTTCATCGTCTTCTTCAACCACGAGCCCTCCCAGAACACGCCCGAGTTCGTCATCAACGCGATCCGGGGCATGGGCTCCGAGGGCTACGTGAGCAACGCCTACTACATCTCGACGCTCCAGATCCTCACCGACCTGCACTTCATCAAGCTGAACGACAAGTCCAGCAGAAACACGAACACCATGAGCCTCATCATCCCCCGAATCCAGGCCATGCAGTCGGCCATCGAGAAGATGATCATCAGCTTCCTGAAGAACCTGGTCGCCGTGAAGCAGGAGCAGACCAGCCAGAGCAACGTGCTGCTGCTGCAGGCCATGAACTCGATCCACTTCATCGAGTCTCAGATCACCAAGCTGTTCCAGGCCAGAATCATCGTCCTGCGCCGCGAGCACCTCTCGAGCGACCACATCCTCCAGATGAGGGACGAGCTGTACCGCGCCTGCAACGTCACCTACGGCCTGCCGACCTTCAGCCTCAAGAAAGACCAGAGCCTCAAAGACCAGCTCCAGCGCATCTGCAGCACCTACGCCGGCAACGAGCAGGAGTACCAGAACATCATCATGCACCGGATCATGCAGCTGCCCAGGTGCGGCGGCGTGTACATGGACAACCCCAGCTACAAGTTCATCAGGCACAAGTCGTGGAACCAGAAGTTCGCGTGGGAGACGGAAAACGCGAATCTGGAGTTCCAAGCACTATAGATCAAATCCGGCAACAACTCTATTGTGGTGGCCCGCGAAGAACCAGCTGACGCCCAGGTGCCAGTGGTGGTGGAGAAGCAACAAGTCCCAGAGGTAAATCAGAAATAAAAGAAAAAATGTGGTTAATACAATTGTTTCAAATTGCTGTGGCCAACCATATTAATGATATTACTCGTTATCGTAGGTTACGCATATCGTATATTCTAAACTATATCAAACAGAAATGTGAATGAAATCGCGAATCAAGTAGTCCAACAGTTGTCTCAGTCTATTTTCAACCTTCAGACGATGGGTTCCACGCTTCTTCTGACCAGCAAGAAACCAAACTTCGTGCAGAGCGACTACGCCGAGTTCCAGACGTCCATGTACACCCAGTTCGCCAACATCAACGATAAGATGTTCGAGAGCTACTTGTATGTTAAAGGCATCTTGACGAACAAGAAGAGCAGCGAGATCTACCAAGACGAAATAACCAACAAGATGTTCCAGTTCAACCTCAGCAACATCTTCGACATCCACGATCCAATCCAGTGCGACTCCAATTCAATACAATTGATTAGACAATAAGAAAAGAAACTTACAAATATAATTTAATTTGTAAATATTATTAATACAGGGAAACATGGGTACAAAAATATATTAGCATCTACGATATAAAGCAGATAAGTTTATGGTCACAACTTTACAATGTTTTTAAATGATTAATAATATGATGTTTAAATGTATGAAGCAATACTGTTATTAATTTAATATTGTTCTTGCTACAGCTAATAACTTCTATTTGAACTATAAAATGATGCAATTAGTTATTAAATGATTGTAGATAATATAAATCATTTATAAGTAACATTTTAATAAGTTTTATATCCTGTTTATGATATTCAAACCAGCAATTATAGCTTTTTACTTGACAGATAATAATGGGAATGGAATAATGTACTATACTTCTTGTTTATCATATTATTTATATGTCAATGGTTTTAAATCACGCAAAATATTTCAAATAACATAATTAATGCAGATTTAGATAAAGGTTCGGTAATTTCCAATATAGCTAGAATACCTATTGATAAATTATAATAAATGATTTAAAAATATCATAACACAATCAAATTAAAAAACAATGATACATTTAATCATTCTTCTTACGATTACTAGTAGAATAACAAATCTATGATAGTTTAGGCTCAATCTACACAGTTAGCAGAATATCTCAAATTTGTATCTTAGTTGTTCAAGACATTCAACCACAAATATTACATATATTTTCTTATAATTGGTTCGTTGTCCTACATAATTTCTGCTAAATATATGAATTAGTATTTTGAATTTCCTTATAAATATGAGACAACTAATATATTAAATAAGTATTAAAAAGTTGATATTGCTTATGATGGATTTGTTCCATCTGTTGCCGAAACTTTAAAATCGGATCCAAATTTACCAATTCAATTATATATTGCTCCCATTGATATTCGAATATTCAGAAATCAAGTATCGTCTTAGTTACACCCTTTAATTTACTCATTAACTTTTATTGAGAATTGGATTTCATTTTTTGATTCCAACTAAATTAAATTAAAAACACTAAATACATTCATATCAACACCATTCCCCCAGATATTATACATATAAAATTTTATTTAAGTAAATGAATAAATTGTAGCAAAAAATAAAAGGTAAGGTTTAATATATGAACTTAATTAAACATATTAATATGCTTGTTAAGTTTACCTTAAATAAATCGGCAGTGCATTAATAACCGACAACACTCGAAATATTAATGCAATATATACATAGTATTGTTCAAATACTATCATAAATAAACCTGATTTCGCATCCATAAACAAATAATTTAATTCAAGCGTTTTCACCTCAAGTTGGGATTTAAAGAGCCCATTGGCATTTTATGTTGTGTTTTATGTTTGCTTTTCTTATGTTATGATACGTCTTATCTACAAAATTATGAAATGGATGATTATTCCTTTGATGAATAAGACTAATTAATGCCCTACGAAACTTATGATTACTCAATTGATATGTTAGTAGTCTACAGTTATTTTTACAGCAATCATAATAATTATTACACTTATACTATTTGCAGCGATGACATACTAATTTGAAGTATATATTCAATTCTTCATTTCATAAAACTTAACTCCTTCGAAAATTAATATCTAGTTCAACCAAGCGTACTTTTAATGTTTTATAGCTGCAATTACTATTTTATTTATAACATATGATACTTTTTGTTAAAATCTGTTAAGTGTAATCTGTTCTTTAGGAATTCCTGGAGAAGAAAATTATTTGCCTCCATTTAATTTAAATACTCATAAGTCACTTATAAAAGTTAATTAATTACGGGTATGTATCCTTTTGTTCCTTATATTCAATTTATTTTGTGCATCTTACATAAATTCCAGCTCTTTATATTAATCTTCTGATTTTGATATGTCAAAGTTATCCATCCTCAACAATAACTTAGCTCAAATAACCTCACAGACTCTATCACTTGAGTAGAATGCTATTTTCATGTATTAATCATATTTTACAGCACGCTAAAAGATTGCTTCGCGTTATATGGAGTTGTCTTAGTCAAATCAGAAACATTTGAACTACGTGGTAAACCTGAACAAGTACGGAAATGTAACTTCTCCGCTGCTGATCCACAGCCTGGCCGACGACCGCTGGTCCGCTACGTTGAACCCGAACACGAACCTCGGCGCGATTCCGTACAAATCCGCCCTTCCACCTTCACTGCTGTACGCGAACAACAACTACACGAACTTCCAGCGCATCAAGCCCGCGAGAGACATGAAGATAGGCCCCCACCTACTAAACCAGGACGATAACCTCTCTTTCGTGCCCCTGTTCTCGGTCCTCGCCTCTCATCAGAGGTACTGCCAGATAGTGACCGACATGTACTCCGGATTGAAAGATGCGTATTATTCACTGGATTAGTTCAACTCCTACGATGTCTACAGTGCGAATCTTACTTAAAAAATTGTTTTGAGCTACGAGGATATTCGCACGTAACTGCTTTTATTCAATGAGATATTGAACGATTACGGCTACACCTTACTCAACACTGAGTTTTTGCGCCTGAACTCGAGGGATTTGAAACTACTAATTGCGTTCATTCTGGTGTCAATTCTGTTTGCGGTTGCGATTTTCGTTCAGTACCAGAGGACAATTAAAAATCTTAAGCAGACCCTGCTGAAGAATAACTTATTCGCGAGCTTGTTCCTGAAGAAGATGCTGTTTTCGTGAGAAGAGTTTTATATTATTCACATAATATTAATATTAACAATATAATCAGCTAGCGTTCCATATTGTTAAACGTAAATGATTAATATAATATTTAATATGTACAAGTTTACATACGAATGAAAAATAAGAAGAAGTTATTAATTGCGATTTCAATCATCTGTGGTCTATTAATTGCAAGCGGAGCTACAGCTTTGGTAATTTTAATACCACTTAATACCACTGTTAAAACAGATTAAAACTCTACGAACGATACCAATTCAAGCATTCCAGCGAACGAAACCAATTCAAGTCCAGCATTCATTAAATATTTGAAAGCTAATAAGGAGCTTTACGTTTGGTCTCACTCTTTACAGGCTCAAATTGACGGAAAACCCGCTTGGGCGAGACTAGTAACCAACTACAACTCTGCTTTTGACAACCTTCTGGAGTTCGCTCTCTACCACGGCTTCAAGCAACTATATTTGTTCGCGGGTTCCGTAGAGTGGGACTGGGAGTACAGCTTCTCTGTGCACAGACTTCCAGAGCACGACCTCTTCGTAGAACAACTCAAGAAACTATATGCGAACAACATCGAAGTGAACCTGGTCGTGTACCTGAACGACGACGTGAACAACCTGGCCAACTGGGAGCGGATCAAAGACGTGGCGGAAACCATCAAAGCGGTAAATGAAGTCGTGCCGGTCAAGACACTACACCTGGACCAAGAGCCGTCCCAGCCGCAGCAGTACGAGGCGCTGATAAACATGCTGTCCATGGCGAACGACATCTACCCGACGTCGAGCACGGTCAAGCCGCTCTGGACCAGGCAGAAGATGGAAGACGTCGCGCCGTTCTTTTCGGAGGCGTTCAACAAAACGATAAGCGCTCACAACGCAGAATCTGAAACTAAATTCGAGTACTTCGTCGACATGGTGATCGACGCGACGGATTCCTCGGAGATGATGGCCTATTCGAACGAGTACGCGAAGATACGCAGCCTGAGCCAGTTCTACGTCGAGAGAACCAAGGTATTCGGGAAACCCGGCACCAACATCGTGGAGACCGGGTTCATCAACCAGCTGCCGGAAGCCGAGACGCTTCACTACCAGTTCCAGAAGAACCCAGACGAGTTCTTCGAGTTCGTCTCGAATATGTCCGAAACGTACGGAACCGTTGTCGTCCACGACTATATGCAATATTACTTCACGTTGTACTGCAACTCGCCGTAAAACTGGGTTGGACTTGGGCCGCCGAAGACCTGCAAGTGAGCTAAATGAAAATATAAGTTAAAATGTTTGAATAAAACTTTTAATTGAAAAAGGCGACTTTAATATTGAATAACTCTAAACTTAAATTGTTTAATCTATAATTTACTTATAATTATTTTATCTAAGTTAACAACTTGAGATTCTAAAACTCCTTTAAGTAATGGAATGTTACGTATAATAAATCAAAAATCTCTTTGATAATAATACTAGTACAGAATGGAGAAATACAGCAAAGATTTACGTCTTTTCTACAAATTGTTTATATGACTTTTTGATATATTGAAGCGGATATATAAATGTATAAATAAATATGTTTGTTTGTTTACACACCACCCCCCATATAATGTTTAAGATAAATCACATATCTTCACTGTTTACATTCCTTCAGAGGAACTCGGTATTGAACCTGAGCATGGCCGCTATATTCATAAGCGCTATTTAGATGATCGGTATAACCTATTCGTTGCGCATTCAGACAGTTACACAAACCACATCGATCGTCAAGACTTTCCTTGATCTGCTCTCAATTCCAATATCTATTCGGTTCAACTCATTTGTGACTCCAAATTTTAGGAGTCAAATATTAACCTCTTTAGCTATAATATACCCAACAGTATTACTGTGGTTGATAAAGACTTTTGCACCTAGACCACCTTCATTTTTCTCCAAATCATTGATTATATTCGTTCAAATAAGTTATTTTTGCCTTGTTTTCATATTAGCTCCTTCTATCTAAATTTCTATGATTATCCAGATCACGAACGTCTTCAACGGGTACTTGAACGGCGCCAGCATGGCGGTGAGCGTCATTTTGGTGATATTGTCGATCATTCTCGAGCTGGCCTTGCTCCTGCTCCAGATCTTGTACTGCGTCAGCTTTGAAGACCACAAGTTCAATAAATCATATCAGTTCGGTATCTCGCATTATTTCATAGTATAGCTGTGTGCTCAACTCGTTCTTTTCGTTTTGTACATTCAGAAAAGTATTGAGCAGTATGTTTTCTTCATCATCGTCGCTATTTATCTTTTGTTCCTTCTTTGTTATGTAACTTATAAGAAGTTCTTCGCGTTTACACGGTCTTCAGTGATCGTTCATTGTTGCGTTATTTAAATACTTGCATTCGCCCTATAGAACTGTGCGGCATATGTAATGGCTGTTCAACTGTCAATAGTATATGATGAAGATTTAATTTTTATTACAACGGTTATTACTTCGTGCATCATAGCTGTTTCTTAATACCATAAAATGAACGAGCCTTTCATCCAAATGTCGGACGACGCCGTGGTGCAGCACAAAAAAGTGACAACGATCAACTACGGGCTATCGAAGGAGTTCGTGCTGGACATGGCCTGCTTCTGCGGCCCGGAGTTCGTGGGCGTGCTGTCGAGCCAGGGAAATGACGTGCTCAACAACACGGCCTGGGCCCAGCTGACCCACGAGGAGTGCGAGAAGGTGGTGCGCCAGGCCAAGAACGCGGAGGAACGGCTCGAGGCCCTCAAGATGGTGTACGAGAACATCTTCGCGAACATCTACTACTCGTACGCCTGCTGCGGCCAGGCCATGGAGTGCCTCACCATGCTTGACATCGAGGAGGCCCTGCCGGTGCCGGTGCTGCTGAAACACGCCCGGAACTGGAGGACGCCCCAGGACGCGCTGGCCTCCATCTTGAACGCGATCTCGGAGGTGAAGCAGGTGGACGAGATCCTCCAGGTCGACGGGAACCACTACACGCCCGTCGGCTGCATGGACTTCGTGCACCGCCACGGCGGCCAGGAGTACACCCTGAGGCAGATCCTGAAGCGGAACTGCGTCGACGTGAACAGCGTCGTCTCCAGAATAGACCACGTCGACCAGGTCCACGAAAAGGGAAACCGGGACAACAAGAGCGTGAACCCGGAGAGGGCCCTGTGGCACAACTCGTACGAGCTCCCGAGCGACCAGCGGGTTCCGGGCACGATGTTCCTGCTGAGCAAGCAGGACTGCGAGGAGAACTCCCACGTCTTCAAGCACCTCTCTCCCAGAGACGGGGAGCTGGTCTTCGTGTACGTCCCGTCCCACTTCTCGAAGTCGATCGTGACCGGAAACCTCCACCGCCTCAGCTTCTGCTCCGACCAGGCTTCGATGCGCACGGCCCAGCTCCGGAGACTACGCTGGATGAGCATCATCAGCTTTGCCAGGACGATCTTCCCGCTCGACCACCTGGTGGACCAGCTGTACCGCTTCCCGCTCGTGAACCAGTACCGGATCAAGTTCCAGACCCGGGCCCCGCAGAAGTTCAAGCTCACCAAGGGCATCCGCACCTCCTACACCAGCAACTTCAGCATCGAGGTCGTGGAGCGGGCGTCGTCGTTCAAGAACTCGAAGTGCCTCTACGCCATCTCCAACTACCTGTCCAACTCGGTGAACCCGGAGCACGTGGACGCGACCATGCTCCAGTACATCCTGGTCGAGTTCTTCGTCCAGAAGCTGGCGCTCACGCGGCAGGCGACGGCCAGGATAAGGCGGTACCTGGACCTGTACTACGACGCGAAGATCACCGCCTTCCAGAAGCTCCAGCAGTGCCAGAACATGGACTCCCCGAACCAGCTCGTGCTCACCAAGATCCGCGAGAACAACAAGCAGAACCTCTCGGACCAGGTCGTGTACAACGCCCTCGCCGTGGTGTACGGCTGCGGGGTCATCGACCGCCGCGTGAACTCGGTCGAGGAGGTGGTGAAGGCCCTGGAGGCGCACCAGTTCTTCGTGACCAGCCACAGCTACTCCTCCTACCTGGTCGGCTACGTGGAGTACCAGCTCAAGAAGTTCAAGCTGTACCAGATGAACTACCAGACCGACATGAAGGACTTCTTCGCCATCGTTAAGTACCTGGACGAGCTCCAGCGCTTCCAGGAGATCCTCCAGACCTCTCTCAAAACCTACTCCCAGCAGCACTACGACGTGACCAAGCTGGTCGTGAACTTCGTGGAGAAGTACCAGCGCGTCATCGTCGACCTCCTGAGCCTGAAGTGCCAGGACAAGTACGGCACCGACCAGCTCCAGCTGATCGAGTTCATCGACGAGGCGAAGAAAGCCCAGGACGACGACCACGTCCAGTACCAGGAGTACGGCTACAAGAGCACGGTCAAGATCCACGCCGAGCTGCAGATCAACGGCGCCCTGAAGCCGCTCGTCCAGCCGTACCACTTCGTGAAGCTGTCGAACCTGGTCAGCATGCTGCACCAGCAGTTCTACGTGAAGTACTGCGACGAAGACGCCGCCATCGAAAACCCCTTCAAGAAGTCGACCGTGATCAACTCCTCGCTGCAGGCCCTGTCCGTGATCAACCAGATCCTGAGCATCTCGATCATCAGCGACGCGGGCCACGCGGACCACTCTTCCCTGAGCAACTCGTCCTCTTCGTTCTCGTCCAGCAGCGACTCATACGACTCATACGACACCTTCCAGACGAAGGACAGCTCCACCAAGAACGACCAGGCCATCTTCGACATCAACCTGAAGAACCCGCGCTCGCTCGAGGACTACATCTCCATCGTCAACAGCAACTACTACAACAAGAACACCGAGTTCATCGTCTTCTTCAACCACGAGCCCTCCCAGAACACGCCCGAGTTCGTCATCAACGCGATCCGGGGCATGGGCTCCGAGGGCTACGTGAGCAACGCCTACTACATCTCGACGCTCCAGATCCTCACCGACCTGCACTTCATCAAGCTGAACGACAAGTCCAGCAGAAACACGAACACCATGAGCCTCATCATCCCCCGAATCCAGGCCATGCAGTCGGCCATCGAGAAGATGATCATCAGCTTCCTGAAGAACCTGGTCGCCGTGAAGCAGGAGCAGACCAGCCAGAGCAACGTGCTGCTGCTGCAGGCCATGAACTCGATCCACTTCATCGAGGCCCAGATCACCAAGCTCTTCCAGGCCAGAATCATCGTCCTGCGCCGCGAGCACCTCTCGAGCGACCACATCCTCCAGATGAGGGACGAGCTGTACCGCGCCTGCAACGTCACCTACGGCCTGCCGACCTTCAGCCTCAAGAAAGACCAGAGCCTCAAGGACCAGCTCCAGCGCATCTGCAGCACCTACGCCGGCAACGAGCAGGAGTACCAGAACATCATCATGCACCGGATCATGCAGCTGCCCAGGTGCGGCGGCGTGTACATGGACAACCCCAGCTACAAGTTCATCAGGCACAAGTCGTGGAACCAGAAGTTCGCGTGGGAGACGGAAAACGCCAACCTCGAGTTCCAGGCGCTATAAATCAAATCCGGAAACAACTCGATCGTGGTGGCCCGCGAAGAACCAGCTGACGCCCAGGTGCCAGTGGTGGTTGAGAAGCAACAAGTCCCAGAGGTAAATCAGAAATAAAAGAAGAAATGCGGTTAATACAATTGTTTCAAACTGTTGTGGCCAACCATATTAATCTTATTTGTATTTATAATTGGTTCAGTATAAAGAATATTTGAAACATCTGCAAACAGAAATGTGAATGAAATCGCGAATCAAGTAGTCCAACAGTTGTCTCAGTCTATTTTCAACCTTCAGACGATGGGCTCCACGCTTCTTCTGACCAGCAAGAAGCCGAACTTCGTGCAGAGCGACTATGCCGAGTTCCAGACGTCCATGTACACCCAGTTCGCCAACATCAACGACAAGATGTTCGAGAGCTACTTGTATGTTAAAGGCATCTTGACGAACAAGAAGAGCAGCGAGATCTACCAAGACGAAATAACCAACAAGATGTTCCAGTTCAACCTCAGCAACATCTTCGACATCCACGATCCAATCCAGTGCGACTCCAATTCAATACAATTTATTTAGTAATCAAACGAAAGTAGCATATATACAATATTGTAATTGATTAATACAATATAAATTGGGAAACATGGCTATAAAGATATTCTAGCGTCTACAGTAGCAACTAAAAAAATATAAAACTATCATTTTATGGTTTTAATTAATAATTAATAGTTAAATATAACCATGTTTGAGGCTATGCTGTTATATATTTAATATAGCTCTTGCTATAGTTAATAATTATTACTTCAACTTTAAAGTTATTAAATGTAATACGAAGAAATATATAATCACATAAATCATATTTAAATTTCATTTTAGTAGAATTTTTATCCAATATTTGATATTTTGATGAACAACTATGCCTTTTATTTAGAGAGTTATTAATGGTTGTGGAGCAATGTTATGTATGTTATAATAATTATATTTACATGTATTCAATGGAGCATAATTACAAATAGTATATCTAATAATATAATCAATGCTGAATTAGATAAAGGTTCCGTAATTTCAAACATATCAAGAATGCCAATAGATAAATTAACACGTGTAATACAAAATTATAACAATATTTTAAAGATGAAGACTAACAATTCATTTTAATCACTACAAAATCAAAGCAAATTAGAATAATTTGGAGAAATACAAAATTAAAAACCGATATAATTAATTAACTACCTAACATATGTTTAAAATTTATACAAATAGAAAAATCATCGCCATATATTATTTATACTCATAATTGGTTCGATTGCCTACCTAGGAGCGTCGTAACAAAAGGATAAATATTTTGAATTTCCGTTTAAATACTCTAAATTAACATTATTAAACAGGTATTAAAGAGTTGAACTTTCATACGATGGCTTTGTACCGTCAATAGCTGATTAACTTAAAGCGGATCCAAATACACCCATTTAACTATTTATTTAGCCAACATACATATTCCCATTCCGTCCACAAATAACTTCCTTATTAAATCCAATACTTAAGTCGTTTACATTTATATAAAATTGGATATCATACTTTGAAGCAAATACATTGAATATTAAAAATCTGTAAACATTTATATCAAATCCATTTTCCTAAATATTATATGTCATAAATTTCATAAAAGTTCATGCGTATAATGGTAAAGTCAATAAAGAATAGCTCTTGCTCGATCTTAATTAAACATTTTAGTATTCTTGCTAAATATATAAAAAATATGAATTATACTAAATTGTCTCTGAAAATACAAGAAAAATAAATCAGATTTATACATAGTACTGTTCAAATAATATTATAAGTAAACCAGATTTTTCAGAAATTAATAAGCGTTTTAGTACAAATGTATTTTAAAATAATTTCAACTTAACCGTTCCATTTTCCTTATATACTCTCTTTTATATTAGTTTTTTATACATATTTGTAAAGTTGACATTTAATATTCTTAAGTGGTAAATAATTCCTTTGATTAATAAGAAAAATTTGTGTTATATGATGAAAATGGTTAATAATATAGTATGCAGTTAACTAATTTTAGTAATTAGTTCATGTGTGTTGATAATTACATTTTTGTTATTTATGACCTTGACGTACTAATTTTCTACTTATTTGCTTTTATTTTTAGGAAAGTAGCTTTCATCATAATAAATGGATATTATCTTCAATCCAAACTATTTTTAATGTATGTTTGTATCTTTGGGGATATTGTACATAATATATGACAGTTTTACTCAAAATTTAATTTGTATCATTTGTTCTTTGGGTATTCCAGATTAAGAAAACTATTTACCACCATTTGATGTTAATATTCATAAATCTCAGAAGAAAGTTAATATTTTAAGACTTTCTTTGATTGTATTTATGGCATTTAATTTGATTACTGTTTCTGATATTTCAAGAGTTAAATTTTATGAATCGTAAGCAATGGATTTATCCAAGCTTGCTTCTTTTAGCAATAATCTAGCTTAAATTACATCGCATACTTTAGCACTAGAGCAGAACGCGGTATTTATGTACTAGAACTATTTTACGACTCGAACGAAAGTTACTTAGCGTTATTTGGAGTTAACCAAATCCAATCAGAAGCATTTGAACTACGTGGTAAACCTGAACAAGTACGGAAATGTAACTTCTCCGCTGCTGATCCACAGCCTGGCCGACGACCGCTGGTCCGCTACGTTGAACCCGAACACGAACCTCGGCGCGATTCCGTACAAATCAGCCCTTCCACCTTCACTGCTGTACGCGAACAACAACTACACGAACTTCCAGCGCATCAAGCCCGCGAGAGATATGAAGATCGGCCCCCACCTACTAAACCAGGACGATAACCTCTCCTTCGTGCCCCTGTTCTCGGTCCTCGCCTCTCATCAGAGGTACTGCCAGATAGTGACCGACATGTACTCCGGATTGAAAGATGCGTATTATTCACTGGATTAGTTCAACTCCTATGATGTCTACAGCGCGAATCTAACCTAGAAAATTGTTCTAAGTTATGAGGACATCCGCACACAACTTTTACTAATGAATGAGATCCTAAACGATTACGCCTACCACCTGTTCAGCACTGAGATGTTGTCCCTGAATTCAAGGGATCGTGGAATGTTAATTGGATTAATCGTTTTGGGGCTCCTTTTGTTCTCAGTTATTTTCGCGCTCTACCTGAAAACGGTGAAGGACTTCAAGTCTCTTATTCTGAAGAACAATTTGTTCGCGAGTTTGTTTTTGAAGAAGATCATTCTGCAGTGAGAAATTTGTTTTGTTTGAAGAATTTTACTGTTCAAGAAATGAGTTACACTGTTTAATTAACTCAAAATCTTAACGGTCACACAATCTTGCAGTTCAAAATATATACGTTCCAAACCAGAATCAAAAAAGTTCAGAGAAATAATTAATTGTGATTGTTAATTTGAAACAGCTCTTAACGCGAATATTATTCTTTACAAGGTTACAATTAACTTATTATTGAATTAAGTGTCATTTTATCATTCTTTATTTTATTCCAGACTATTTCAGAAGTTTGAGTTATTATTACTATATTTTTAGTTGCCTAAGTATTTACATTATATTTACGAACCATCAAAATATTGTTTTGTAAATGTGAACGACGAATGTACCAACCAAAATGATAGAACCCGCATTCAAAAGAAAACTTCTAAGAAGCTTATACGTAACCCTGTTTTGTTTAGCCCTATTAGGGATTGGCTCGGTTGTCGCATTCACTTTCCTCAAGAAAGACACTGTTTCTAAAAACGAGACGAATTCAACTACGAACAATTCAACTAACGATACCAATTCAAGCATTCCAGCTAATGATACCAATTCAAGCATTCCAGCTAACGATACCAATTCAAGCATTCCAGCGAACGATACCAATTCAAGCATTCCAGCTAACGATACCAATTCAAGCATTCCAGCGAACGATACCAATTCAAGCATTCCAGCTAATGGTACCAATTCAAGCATTCCAGCTAATGATACCAATTCAAGCATTCCAGCTAACGATACCAATTCAAGCATTCCAGCGAACGATACCAATTCAAGCATTCCAGCGAACGATACCAATTCAAGCATTCCAGCGAACGATACCAATTCAAGCATTCCAGCGAACGATACCAATTCAAGCATTCCAGCTAATGATACCAATTCAAGCATTCCAGCTAATGATACCAATTCAAGCATTCCAGCTAATGATACCAATTCAAGCATTCCAGCGAACGATACCAATTCAAGCATTCCAGCGAACGATACCAATTCAAGCATTCCAGCTAATGAAACGAATTCAAGCATTCCAGCTAACGAAACGAATTCAAGCATTCCAGCTAATGATACCAATTCAAGCATTCCAGCTAATGATACCAATTCAAGCATTCCAGCTAATGATACCAATTCAAGCATTCCAGCGAACGATACCAATTCAAGCATTCCAGCTAATGATACCAATTCAAGCATTCCAGCTAATGATACCAATTCAAGCATTCCAGCTAACGATACCAATTCAAGCATTCCAGCGAACGATACCAATTCAAGCATTCCAGCTAATGATACCAATTCAAGCATTCCAGCTAATGAAACCAATTCAAGCATTCCAGCTAACGATACCAATTCAAGCATTCCAGCTAACGATACCAATTCAAGCATTCCAGCGAACGATACCAATTCAAGCATTCCAGCGAACGATACCAATTCAAGCATTCCAGCTAATGATACCAATTCAAGCATTCCAGCTAACGATACCAATTCAAGCATTCCAGCTAATAATACCAATTCAAGCATTCCAGCTAA
>CAXDID010000936.1:0-57407 GCA_963988835.1 Hexamita inflata | reverse complement strand
TCTTCTTGAACGAAGGCTCGAACCAGTGCCGCGACACCTGCGCCCACTCCAGCTACTACAGAAACGCCGACGGAACCCTTTTCTGCACGAGCGACGTCTGCGGCTCTTCCAACTTCACGGCCATCGAGTCCTACCACGCCACCTACCAGAGGTGCGAAAGTTCCTGCGCGCTCTTCGCGAGCCTCTCCTTCACCGACGGTAGCTCCTGCCTGGAGAAATGTCCTGACGACAGAAAGTACTTCATCGCGGCCAAGAACTGCTCGGCCACATGTCCAAACGACGTCCCGTACGCCGAGGCCAGCAACCTGTGCGTCTCCAAGTGCGGCTCTGGAAACTACGCCGCCACCGCGAACGCCCAGAAGTTCGAGTGCCGCGCCGCCTGCGACACCTACTTCGTCACCAACGAGACCAACGACAACTCCCACGAGTGCGTCGCCGAGTGCCTCAGCCAGCCGTCCAAGAAGTTCTTGGACACCGACTCGAAGGAATGCCTGGCCTCCTGTCCGCAGCCCTTCTACAACGTCGTCGCCGCCACCGGCTTCCAAGTCTGCCTTCCGAACTGCGACGCCGGCTTCCACGGAAAAGACGCCACCTTCCACGTCTCCATGGAGAGATGCGAGGCCGCCTGCAACCTGTTCAGCACGACCAAGTTCACCAAAGACCAGCTGTGCCAGGACGCCTGCGACGGATTGAAGCCTGTTTACGTCACCGGAAACCTCTGCGTCGAGAACTGCTTCTCCCAGGCCTCCGAGGTCTTCTTGAACGAAGGCTAGAACCAGTGCCGCGAGACCTGCGCCCACTCCAGCTACTACAGAAACGCCGACGGAACCCTTTTCTGCACGAGCGACGTCTGCGGCTCTTCCAACTTCACGGGCGTCGAGTCCTACCACGCCAGCTACCAGAGGTGCGAAAGCGCCTGTACTTTGTTTGCTAATTTAACGCATACTCTTGCTAATGCTTGTGTAAAATCGTGTCCTGATACCGATAAGTATGTTGACCCGTAATTAATTTGTTATTCAGTTTGTCCGTCATTATATTCGTTCGCTGAGTCAACCAATTAATGCGTGTAAAGATGCGATTCTGGAAAATACATTAAAGTAACCAATTAATCATAAACATTGCTCTGCACACCAGAGTGCACATAATATTTCTTAACCAACGAGTCCAACCAGGACTCACAACACTGCGTTGATTCCTGTGAATCCCAAGCGGTTAACAACATCCTCAACGTAGTCAATAACGAGTGTGTATCCCAATGCAAGAACTCGTACCTATCTGAAGACAGAACAAAGTGCTACACCTCCTGCGCACTAGACAACAATAACGTCCTCTCTGTACAGAAAACTCATTGCGTATCTAACTGTTTCACTTCTGAGAGATCAGCACTCTCATTTGCAGGCGGATATTGCGTTTCTGATTGCAAATCAGATAATCTAGACACTGATTTCAACACAGAAAAAACTAATTGCGTCCTCTCATGTGGATCAAAGTTCCAAAACTTAGAGAGAAACGGATGCGTTGCTGACTGCTCAACAATTCACGCGGTCGTAAACTTACAAGGAGATAAATGCGAAGCTACATGCTCAGACGGATTTTTAGATGTAACGAGCAAGAAATGCGTTGATTCATGCGTTGGTTTAGGGGTAAAACCACAAGACAAAACATGCATATGTGACGCCACAATCGGATTCGCACTGGAAGGGGCATCTTGCCAGTGCAATAAATTGCTGGGTCTCACACTGATCAACGACGTATGCGTGTGTAACACGCTCATGGGCTTCCTCACTAGCAACGACAAATGCGTTTGCGACACTATTCAAGGATTCACTACTAACGTAAACGGAATTTGCCAATGCGATGCTACAAAGGGCTTTGTTGTTACCCCAACATTAAATACCACAGGTAACAACGTCTGCATGTGCGATGAAACAATGAATTATCAGCCAAATGCTGTTAATTACGTTTGTTTATAAAACCTCAGCCAATAAAAAGGGTGGTTAGTATTTGTCATAGCTGGCATCGCTGGTTTAATCGTAATCCTCCTGGCCATTTTCTGCATTGTTTACTGGCGCAAACGCAGTAAGAAGTTAAGAGAACTCAAGAATGATTCTATACAACAGCTGCGCAGACCATCTCAAATGTAATAAGAAATATCATACTTCAAGAGACCAAGCTAATTAGGATAGTAATCTGTAAGAAAACCTAGCCAGCTCAAACTAACAAAGCCAGTTGAAAACAATACATTTGTTGATAAGAAATCAAATAAGAGCTCATCCAAGAGCTCATCGAAGAGCTCACCAAAGGGTTCAGTAAAAACTTCTGGAAATACAACTCCAGAGAAACCTAAGTTATAATTAGAAGGTTTCAGAAGACCTAGTCAACTTGGAGCTAATAAGATAGATAAAGAAGCACTTGAATAAGCTGCCAAAGCATTGGAACCATTTAGAATTAAGAGAAAGAAGCAAGCGTTCGGTTAATGGATCTTCGATTGAGAGAATGAAAGAAAATTGAATATTATCATAAAAATTATTATTTAATATTATTTTATCACTTATCGTTTTTTACAAGAATTTATATCTAATATAGTATATAATAATTTATGTATAAGTATAAACGAAAGTTAAGTGAGTGGGATATATAATAATTTATGTTAATTATAAGATGATTATTCATTATAAAATTGACTGAAAATCATTCAATTAATCTAACTTGCATACCTTCCAAGCATTTGCTATATTTATTGTTGAGAATTTGGAAGACAGGCAACCTGACTATTTCATATTTTTTATTGAATCTCCATTCTGGAGTATATTAAACTGTAAATGATTTTCCTTTTGAGAATTTGGCGAAACTAATATTTGACTTTTTAACTCTATTTACATTTAATCCTAAACTGATACAGCAAAGTCCATGCATCCACATTTTAATAAAGCACTTGAATACAATTCCATTAACAAATGAAAATTGTTGCACTTATCTTAAGTTTTGTACGAAATTATCAATATTTTTTGGTTGAGAGTTTATTATATACGCTCTTGCCATCATGGGATTATTAGTTTGGAAAACATTGCAGGCTAAACTATCAATTAGTTTATGAAGAGTTTCACAATTAACCCAAAATGGATCAATTAATTATTTTTGTGTCAGTTTACAATATTCATCAATAGTTTCTTGACGTGTGGTGAAGTAGTGTTCGAACGTCTTAAATTGTAAATCTGCAAAAGAAATTGGTTTAACGTTCGCCAGCTCCATTGTATTTGTATCCTGTGTTTGTAGAGAGTTATCAAGCAATTTCAAGCTTTCTTCGTCAGTTTCTAGCGACGATACTTTAGCTACGGTTTTGAACTGTTGGAAGATGGACAATTTCGATTTATCGACTTTTATGTCGGAAAGAGTGATTTTATGTGAGTCTAATATTTCTTCGCTTGTGTAGTTGATGCCGTTATCTTCTTCCATGTTATCGCGAGTGGAATTGTGTTTTAAACTATATTATGGAGTTTATTTTCGGATTATATGTGTTTTCACTCCAAGCATGTCATAGCATTCAGTTTCAGAGGAGCACGTGGAGAAGCCGGATATTTCGCAGCCTGTGCAGCCCTGTGTGCGTTAGTTGATTTAGTAGATAAAGTAGTTGCATTCTGGCTTGCGTGATTGCGATCCGGTGTAGTATTCGTCAACTCTTTCACAAGCTCTTAAGTCTGTGCCGATGTCTCATTCTCGCACGTTGCGTGGTCATTGTGCGGCTGTGTACGCCTGTGCCTGGTCTTCCGATTCCTAGCGTCTCGCTTCGGTTGGTATGGACAACAACTTGATCGTGTGGAATCCCTTGAAGAATTCAAAACTGTAAGTGCTTCCAATTTAGCAGCCCTACACCATGTCCGTCCGGTTCGCGCCCGACTCGTCCATTTTGGCCTACGGTGGCCTCGACTGCTCTGTGTACCTCTCAAACAGCACCACACCATTGTATTCTCATCAAGGGTACGTTTCATGCGTAAACTTCCTTTCAAGTAACAAGTTAGTCTCAACCTCTGCGGACAAAACGGCTTTAGTTTTTGACACCCAAAAGAACGTTTTGGAACCCGTTTTCGCCAAACACTTCAAGGACGTCATGAACGTGGACGTACTTAATGTGAATGAGTTCGCAACGGCCAGTTGTGACGGATTCGTGCGCATATTCGACCTGAGAAGTTAATAACAGGTGTAAATATTCAGCACACTTCACGCGGACGCGAATTGTGTTAAATTCCACCCGAACAAGTAATAAGTTGGTGTGTGCACGAGCGCGAATAAGGCACTGCTTTTTGACAGGAGAACGGAGCATTTACTCGTTCAATATCAACCTGAAGTATAAAAGAGCTATTTGAAGCAACTGTAAGAGCTTAAAAGTCTGGCTTTTTCAAAGAGCGGGAGGATCATGTTCGCGTGCGGAGAAGCGAACGTTTACGCATTCGACGTGCTCTTCGGCACGTTTTTAGGAGCAGTTGGAGAGCACGAAACACAAGTCACATGCGTTGAAGTAAGCCCAGACGGAAACGCACTCGCTAGCGCTAGCTGGGACACACTCGTGAAAATATGGGCGTGAACGGTGTTGAATGAAATATGGATTTAAACTTTCATTAGCTGTAATGTATCTTTTCATTGCAAAAAATGCATAAAGTTTACAAATATATCATATAATTAAATTCATGTTTACATTTTAATTAATTATTTTAAACTTTGAGTTGTAAACCTAATTGATTTTAATTGATTAATTCCTCTTAAAATCAGAAATTAGTTTAAATCAAATGAAACTTCAACTTAAACGCAGGTATACGGTATATCAGAAAGGAACAAGTTACTTACGTTTTTATAGAATTAATTCTCTTTTCAACATTGTGGAAAATTCAATAAATTTATCAATATAGAGTAACTATTAAATTATACACACAAATTATCTTTGCCACCTCACGAAATGAACTATGATTAATTCTTAGAATATGATCCATAACTGCTTCATAAACCCTCCAGTGAAATGGAGTAGGTTGAAAGAGCAGATAACTCAGTACCAGACTCAGAATCCAGAACTTTCGCACTAATTACTGAAAAAACTATGGAGTTCAACAAAGATTAAGTTTACGAAGGAATTTAATAGTCTGGAGCAAAAAAAGTTATTCCAGACTCATTTTAATTCGGTTTCAAAATAAAAACTAACAATGTTGCAGAAATGGCCTAAAAAATTTAACCAGTTGCAACTAAAGTTACATAAAAAGTATGCTCATTAGAGGAGTATGTATCTCCTAAAAATATGGATACTGACTCAGAAGATGAAGATGAAAACTAACCACTTGTTAAGAAGCCATAAAAAACTAAGTAATAATAAAAAATATCTTACAATGAAATATGGTCTTGCAGAGCTGTATATTACTTCATATCAAAAGACGAAGCCATACAGGATTATGAATAACTTACTAAAAATCAGTAAATAGACTAGTTTTGGCTAGAAGCTAATAATTATTACGATATTGTTGATACAAGAGGTTTAAATTATTTTAAGACGAATGATTTGATGGAAGTACGATCAATTCTTTTAGAATCTAACGAAACAGCAACGTAAAAATTCATTGATTATGTAAGATAGCAAAAAGAATTTTAGTTTATTAATGGTACACTTTTTAAATGCTTCATGTGCCTATGGTTCCAAGGTGTAGTTGTGAACAGTTACGGTTTACATGGCATAGTTAAAAAAGTTGATATTAACAAAGTTAGATTTTTCAAATGGAAATGGTTTGAAGTTACTTATCAACCTGAGTGGAAGTTTGGTAGAAGATTTGAGATAACTAGATTACCATTGCAAACAAATGGTGGTGTTTGGCAAGGACCATTAGTAGTCAGGGAAATTTGAGATTGATACGTTTTTGTAATTAAAATTTATATAATAAATGTTTAACACGTTGATTTTATTTCACTCCTCTAAATGAACTACATTAGCTCTCTGCTAAAATCACCATTTGAAAAATTGTTTGGATTATCAAATTTGAAAGTAGACAAAGATCCTTTTGTATCAGATCCAAATTCATAGACCATATAATACCGGTTTAACGGAACATACGAGAACAAATCTATCAATATTATACTCTTAAACAATACAGAAACGATGAAAAAGCTAGTATTATCAAAGCACAACTCATTTTTACCATTAATTCAGTTTAAATCATCTGAATTTACATATTAGACTTCAAATGAGAAAATAAACGGAAACTTTTTGTGTCTAGTCGTTCCTTCATATTCCCCAGTGATGTATTCTAAATTAGAATATATTGACTGTTTATAATTACTTCGAGCTGGAGCTGAATTCCTTCATTTCTTGTACGATACACTAGAATTATAATTATCTCAGGTTGACTTATAAACTTTATCATTTATTCCAGCGTCTTCGGATTATGTGTTTACCGGTTTCGATTAAGTGACTACTTCAGGTATTAAATCATCAAAGGCTATTTAACAACTAATTTCAGTTGTTAATTCAAAATAAGAGCATTAGTTTGAGAATATTGCTCAGAAACCATAGAATTATCTGACGTCTTCAACTTTCAATGATCCAGTGTTTAAAATAATCACTGAGATAGACGATATTTCAAAACTCAAGGATCCCCTGTATATTAAGTAGTTACTGGAAGCCGTTTCTCAACTATCAATGGAGTCATTATTTTCCTGCTTATTGTAAAAGTTAATAAAGACAGCACAGACTCAGCCTACAATAATACCTGAGGTGTATCCAGTTTTTATAAAATCGTGTAATTTGTGTTTGGAGAAGTAGAAGGCTCATTTGATCCAGAAGCATTTCAATTCAACTTTTGACTTCATTTGTCAGTCAGTGAAGCTGGATTAGAAGCTGTACATAAGGTATTTCATTTAGTTGAAGAATATTCAGTTTATGACCGAGTCTGCGGCAAACAATTTCGCGCAGATTGGTTTCCAGTTTATAATGAAGAATGCGCAGAATGCGACCGAGATGCCCCAAATCTTAGATTATTTCATTCAACTGATTCAGAAAAACACAGTCCTTCTCTGCAGAACTTTAGACCTTAACTAAGTCCTGAACCACTTTGCAAACCAGATCTCGGCCTTCTCGGCCACCCCCTCCCTCCTAATAAGTTGGAATGCGTACCTCTCCATTAGCAATCTCCTCCGGTTCAATTTCGAGCTTAAATAAAAGTGCGCCACGTACAACGAACTGTCATCAGACACTTTCATTGGGATAACCCCAGCGAGCGTTTGGAAGTCAAAACTGCCCGATGCGATTGCGAACTCGATCAACAGCGGAAACTACGATTTCGTTCAGGCCGTTTACCTCTTAAACCTTATTTTACCCGAAAACCTTAATTAGTTGAAGGAGTTCAAGGTAGAGAATCACGTTATCGGGCAGATGATCGCGAGCCTGAACTCGGTAAGATGTTTGCATTTAGGTGTTTTGAGCACAAACTAAAAATAAAGGGATATGGTCCGCGAAGTGATTTAAAAGCTCTGGGACCTCGGCTATTAATTGTAGTAGGAGCTTGAAATGAAAATGGTCAATGAATCACAGGCTCAAAGTAAATAGGAGCAAAAACCAATAAAAGAGGTCAAAAATGAACCGGTCAAAAAACAATAACCTAAAAAAGAAACGAAAGAGGAACCGAAAAATGAAATAATCGAAGAAAAAACAAAAACACAAAATAAACAGAAAATAAACGAGGACGTGAAGTGGTTCGACCAAAAAGACTCAGATGAGGAGTGGGCACCAGCACAAAAAGAAATCCCAACAAAGAAAAGAGGAGCACAAAAAGTTCAATAGAAAACGGAGTGGGAAGACAGCGAAGACGAAGAAGAAAAGTAAAGCAAAAATGCTAAAGAAACAAAGGCAAAAGACGAAGATTCAGACGAAGAATACACAGTTAAACCAAAAACGCAACAATAACAATAAAAAGAACCCAGAAAATAAACACAAATTACTAAAACTAAAGCTTTAGAGGACTCGGATGAAGAATTCACGGTTAAACCTAAAATAACTAAAAAAAGCTAACCAATCAAGGCAGATTCTGACGACGAATTTGACACAAAATTAATTAAAGCTAAACCCAAAGTCGACACAGACTCTGACGAAGAATTCAGCCCTAAATAAAAACCATCTAAGCAGTAAAAAGAAGCAGAAAACCCGTAAGAAGTCAAAAAATCATGCGCAATAAAATAAACCGAAATCACAAAACAAAAAGAACCAACAGAAGATTCAGATGAAGAATTTAATCCTAAACCTAAATAAATTTAATAAAACTTAGTGAAAAACGAGACCAAAAAATTGCCAATAAAATAAACTATTGAAGATGAAGATTCTGACGAAGAATTTAATGCAAAGTCCATTTAAAAATAATAAGAAGTTAAAACAATACCAAAAACAGAGCAAACCATAAAACAGACTAAAGAACAGGATGATTCTGACTCCGATTTCACTGTTAAACAAAAAATTTAGGTAAAATAATAGGATTCTGATTCTGACACAGATTTTAAACCGAAAGTCAAAGAAAACTCAGACGATGAATTTGATAAAAAATAACAATAAAATGAAGTTAAAAAGGTCGTCAAAAGAGTTGTCAAAAGAAAATGATTAATATTTCATAATATATGTAAAATAACTTAACTAACAATATTTCTTAAAAATTTAAATATTATTAAATATGATATCAAGTTGTGTAGCCAATTTAAAAGGTATATCCGTGTTTGTGTTTATTATTTTAATGTAATATTTAATATAAAAATTAATTATATTTTCAGCAACATATCTTTAACGCGTAACCAACAGTTATTTTCATTTTATTAATTTTGAAAAGGTTAATATTTAACCTCTTTTATAATTAAAAATCATTAATGTATAAAGAAAACCACTTCTCATATTTAATGAAGGAACAAAAATTATCAATTCCTCGTGGGAAAATAGTGGGCATTCAGTTCTCTGCCATGCCCCGTGATGTGATGAAAAAGTTGCCTTCAGTGCGTCCGTGCGACTCACAACAAGACCAGTACAAGGAACTGGAAGACAAACACTTAGGCGTTGTATTCCAGGAAGACGGAGAGTGCCAAACGTGCCACGGCACTGCGGCCGTCCGTGTAGGCGAGATGCCGTGCCCGGGACACATGGGCGCGATCCACTTGTCCGATTCTCAGTTCATCTTCCATCCGATGCTGATAGACAAGCTCGTGTTCATTATGAACATGTTTTGCCCGGCTTGCCACAGGCTCAAGATGAGGGTGCTTCTCGACAACCAGAAGATGACGAAAAAAGAAGACCAAGACGCGTTCATCTCTCAGCTGCAGAAAAGAAGTCCAATGTACAAATTCCTTTAGTAAACTAGCGAAAAATGCAAGGACATGGAGTGTTGCAACATGAAGTGCCACTTCAAGGCTCTCGAGAGCGTGAACAAACTGAAAAAGACCTCGCAGTACAAAAACTCGAAGCAAAGCAGTTAGGATGAGGAGCAAACACCGCAAGACGCGCTTAAGTTCCTCAACAATCTGAACGCCGAAGATCTAAAGCTTCTGGGGCTCGAGCACGCCCATCCAAGCGACATGGTCATGCAGTACCTCCCCGTGGCTCCAGTGTGCTGCAGGCCGAACATTTCATCCATGGGCATCGTCTCCAGAGACCAAATGACGGACCAATACCAGCGTCTTCTCAAACTGATCTCCCAGAAAACCAGCGGCGACCAGAAAGAAAAGGAAACGAACAGAGAGATGATCGCAGAATCCTTCAAGTCGATCATCAAAACCTCCTCCGAGGAAGCAGAGTCCACTGACCAGAAGTCCAAGGGCATCGCAGAGCGCCTTAAAGGAAAACAGGGCAGAATGAGAATGAACATCATGGGAAAGCGTGTCAACTTCTGCTCCAGATCCGTTATCTCGGGCGACCCGACCATCTCCGTTGATTAACTCGGTGTGCCCAGATCAGTCGCCATGCGCCTGAGCTTCCCAGAGCAGGTTACCGAGAGAAACATCGACTTCCTGGCCAAATTGGTCTAGAACGGAACTCAATACCCAGGCGCAAACGCGATTTAAAGAGCTGATGGTATATTAAAACTAGAACTTATAGATAAAATCACACTTGAATCAATTAAACTATAAATAGGAGACATCGTTCACAGGCATTTACTGGACAACGACTACGTCATGTTCAACCGTCAGCCCTCCCTCCACAAGATGTCGTTCATGGCCCACAAAGCCAAGATCTTGCCCTACTCCCCCTTCAGACTCAACCTGTGCTGCACGAGGCCGTACAACGCAGACTTCGACGGAGACGAAATGAATTGTCACGAGCCGCAAAGTTATTAAGCAATTACAGAACTGGCCGAAATCATGCTGGTTTCCAAACAGATCGTGAGCTGCAAAAACAACGCGCCTTTAATTTCCATCGTGCAAGACTCCCTAGTCGGCTGCTTCATGCTGACCCAAAAGGACAAGTTTATCGCCCGCCAGGAATTCCAGAAGTACATGATGTTCCTCGAATATCCTGACGCAGAATACAAGAAAATCGGAACGTTTTTTGAAAGTACTGAAATAGATACCGTCACAAACTGCGAATATAACAACGCAATATACCTACCTAGCAGCGCTAACTCCTTCTCTAAATCCAATGTTTCTATGAGCAGTTCTAGAGAACAAAAGAAGGAGAAAGAGGATGAGAAGATGAAGCCAAGCAGACCGCTGGCGTGCATCAAAACGTCCCAGCCTGCAATTATATTCCCACGACCCACCTGGACTGGGAAACAGCTGTTTTCATAATCAATGCCAGATAAACTGTCCATGACCATCGGCAAAGTCGACGACATCCAGAGCGACAAGGCCATTACGATTTTGAACGGAGAGCTGCTGACCGGCGTGGCCAGCTCCAAGCTAGTCGGCCAGGCCCAGGGTGGTCTAATCCACATTCTCTTCAACGACTTTTCCCACGACTACTGCAAGGCCTTCCTGAACAACTGCCAGCGTACCTTCACCCAGATGATGGTCGACCACTCCTTTTCCATCGGTTTCGGAGACATGATTATCAACAACGACTCCAGACAAGACGCGGCCATTAAGAACAACGAGCTGCTAGCCAACAACGTGAAGACCTTTAACGACTCCATCAACAACAAAATCAAACTTGCTCCGGGCCAGACGAACGAATAGGGCTTCGAAGGAAAGTTCCAGCAGGTGCTCCAGGAGACCTCCAAGAAGCTCGTCGAAATCGTGAGAAAGTTCCTGCCCAAGCGCAATGCCCTCATCTGCATGGCGGACTCCGGCTCTAAGGGCAAGGACCTCAACATCCAGCAGATCGCGGCGTGCGTCGGCCAGCAGATGCTCCAGGGCAACCGTATGACCTACAGATTCCTGACCTACAGGTCTCTCCCGCACTTCCAGCCGTTCGACTACTCCCTCCACTCCAGAGGCTACGTGTCGCACTCGTTCATCCAGGGCCTAGACGCCCCGAGTTCTGGTTCCACATGACCGGAGGCCGTGAAGGTGTTTGTGACACCTCGATCAAAACAGCCGACTCTGGCTACGTCGAGCGCAAGATGATGAAGAACATGGAGTCAGTCTCGTAGGGGTACGACAACTCCGTCAGAAACGATCAGAACGGATTCGTGCAGCTACGTTACGGCGACGACAACCTGAACACTCACTTCTGCGAGACGCAGGAGTACAAGTCCATCGGCCTGACGGACAAGGAGTTCTTCTCCCAGTTCTTCGTGGACTACGGCAAGCAGATCGCGGGTAAGTCCAGACGTAGAGTGGATGAAGAAGAAGTCATCAGCTTTAAAGACCTGATCAAGGAATTCGAGGACCTGCAGCAGCTGGGTATGTACGATTTCGCCTTAACCAGCAAAAAGCTCAAGGAGTTCCAAGTGGTCGTCGACCCAGACTTGGTGAAACACCCAGACCTTCTGGCCTACCTGCAAATGCACATCACCAAGTTCGTGGAAGAAAAGGAAGACAAGACCCCGACTCTTTCTGCATGGCTGTCGGACGAAGCCATAAACAAGCTGAAGATGAACCAGCAGATCCTGAAGCTGGAGTACCTCACGCTTCTCGCCGAGCGCTTCTGGTTGCAGTCGAACCACACCTTCATCCTGCAGCTCAGCCAGGCCAAGACCACCGAGTTTCTAAAGAACACTTCGTGCGATTTGCTGAGAATCATCAATAACCAGAAAACAAACCAGATCAACCAAAAGACACCGCTGGTAATTTCATAATCTAATTCCACATCAGTTTATTGCGATAGTGCTATCACCGATTTGGATCCAGTGCACGTTGTGTAGGAGGTCAACAAACTTTTGCGGGAGATCTCAAAGTTCAAGTCCCAGGAGTCCAAGATCCTCAGAGCCATGATTAGACTCATCTTCAACTCCAAACAGATTTGCTACAAGTTCAGACTTTCTCCTCAGCACTTCAAAAACTGCATGGATCAGATCAGGAAGAAGTTCTACGCCTCCAACGGCGTTCCGGGCGAGCCAGTGGGTCCGCTCGCTTCCCACTCCATATCAGAGCCAGCCACGCAGCTGACCCTCAACACCTTCCACACAGCCGGCACGAGCGCGCTCGGTTCTCTGGGTCTGCAGAGACTTAAGGAGCTGATAGACTTCAGATCCACCAAGACGCCTATCATGACCATCTACATGAAGGACAGCGCCGAACACGCGTACATCAAGCAGACCAGCGAGCACAAGGGCCGTGTGGCCATGCAGCAGAAGCAGGTCATGAAGGTCGCCGCCCTGATCGAGAACTCCTACTTCAAGGACTTCGTGAAGCAGATGCAGATCATCTTCGACCCCAACGACACGTTCGAGGCAGATCTCCTCTGGCTAGACTACGCGCGCGCGATCAAGTACTACCCGGAGGTCACGTGCCCGTTTGTGCTCCGCTACGAGATTTCCCTGAAGAAGATGCTCGAGAAGGAGGAAAACCTGACCCTGCCCGAAATCGTGTAGAAGATCTAAGAGGAGTACCCAGACTACGACATCTCCTACTACTCCGGCCTGAGCACGCAGGTGATCAGAATGCGCCCACGCAATGTCCTGACCCCGACCGACCTGACCAATGTCAACATCAAACTCTCGGAGCTCCACATCTCAGGTTACGAAAAGGTCAAAAAGGTGTTCCAGGACAACGCCTCGCCGTTCGTCCACTTCGGCTTCGACCAGTTCGCGCCCGTCGACACCGAAAACGCAAACTTCGGAGGCATCTACAAGTCGGAGCTCGCGACCCCGAAGGACAAGGACGACAAGTCGGAGCCACAGATCCAAGAGCTCATCATCAGAACCGAGGGCTCTGACCTCATCACCGTGCTCGGCATGGACGACGTGGACGCCGCGAGGACCATCGTCAACGACCTGCCGGAGGTGTACAACGTGCTCGGCGTCGAGGCGGCCAGATAGCTGCTTGTGACCGAGATGAGAATCACGCTTCCGTCAGACGGGCTCAACCCGAGACACTTTGGTCTCCTGGCCGACGTGATGATGTCCTCTCCTTCCAACGGAAAGATGATCTCCATCAACAGACACGGAATGCGCATCACCAACACCGGCGTCGTCGCGCAGGCCTCGTTCGAACAGCCCGCAGACGCGTTCCTCGCTGGTGCCGCGTTCGGGCTGCCCGACAACTGCCAGGCTGTCTCTACCGCCGTCACGATCGGCTCCGAAATGAGGCACGGAACCTCTTCGTTCGACCTGCTCCTGGACTGCAACAGACTGCCCGCGTTGCCAGACACTGAACACCCAGGAAGAATCGTGCAAACCAAATAGCAAACCTAACAACAATGTGATGAAATTAACTCAGTTGCGCAAAATATGGTTTCATATATTAATTCTGTAATAGGTGATATGTTCACTGTCTACAAAAAGTCAAATATATCTAGAAGTGTATCAGTTTATAACTCCTATTTTTTGTCACATAAAAGTGTTATGCTCAGTATGGCATAAACAAAATCATAAAATGTTGGTAATAGCATTACTAATTATGACATGTTCGCCTCTATAGGAAGTAACTCTTTAAACTCCTACAGCTTCACATAAAATTCTGGATCCGTTAGTTAATTTTCAAACAACGATATATCAATAAAATCTAAAACAATTAAAACCGAAAAACTTAAAGATAACCCAGGTGGCATTATATAGCTTGAGCCGGAAGAAACTTGGTTTTGAATGATAACTTTTAAATATTTATTAAATATTTATTATTTCTTTTTAAATAACACATCGAGAATTATAATATAGACTTATAATATAGACTAATGCAGAGTGAAATGATATTATATTTTTATTCTATGATAAGTAATAGTATACATAATATACATAATATACTGATTCGCACAAATTTAGGTAAATTACATAACTACTATTATAGAAAAGACATGTTGGAGTAAAACAGATATAATTTTTACATGTCCCATTGAAGGTGTGCGACGAATAAATTTTTATTTTATCGAAATTATTAATACACACTAAAACCAAGGTTTAAACTTAATATAAATATTCATATATAAACACAATGATAAACATTATATATTTTGTGACAAGAGATCGCTCGCGTTTTACAAAGCAACCTATGCTTATATTGAGGGAAAATAGCGAACAGGAGCTAATGTACTGTTGGCCCCAAAATTGATATAATTTTTCATCTCTTTTATTTTCTCATATTTTACACTTTCATAATTTATCTCAATACAGATTTATTTGATCATCTTATCTATAACATAAACGGTAAATAGTATTAATATCTTGTTACTTTATATCATAGAGAATGGTCCGTAATAGCTGGTTGAAGAAATATAAAAATCACCCTATTTTCACTGTATTTTTCAACACTATTTTTGCTAATAACTCACGTAATACTTAATATTCTGATGTCTGGTTGAGCAACTTTTTGTTGCATATCAAGTTAAAATTATATTAATTAAGTACCAATTTAATCCAAAAATATTTTTTAAATTTAAATAAAATTCAAATTTTTTCGAATAATGTTAGTAGTACTTAAATTTTGTGGTTATCTTATTAGGATCGTAACTGGTAATTGTAGCATTTAATAATAAAGAAAATTAGCTTTTTATATTGAACGTTAGTTCACTACAAAATTATATTTATAAATTAATGAAGTAAAATATTAAACACATATAAATCAAAGATTCTAATATTACTAGAGTTGTTAAATTATAATATCATTATTAAGCTAAATGTATATTTGCAGACTTATATTACAATTATAAATATTATACATATAGTAGTTTGAAATATAATAATTATTCTAATAAGACCATGACAACCAATAAACAATATTAAACAACAGAGAATACATTAATATATGATGACCTCTGATAGCTATTGAAATAACCATTCAATACTAATAATTTATAAATTAGTTAAATAAGAAACGACAAAATATATTTTAAGTTTTCTTATTATATATTTATAATTTATATGCAGATTAATAATGAACCTATCTATTATTAACTCTGCAGTTTTGAAATAAACTCTCTTAATTTCTTGGTTGTTACAGTTTCGTGGACATAGTTAAAATCTAAATTGCAAGCAATGACAACACGAGTAATCTCAATAATTTGGGAATGAATTGAATTCGATGATTCTGTAATAATACACGATTATATTTGTGTAAAATAATTTTTTCTTCTAAATTTTACTATTTGAGTTTCCAAAAATATTTCTTTCAGAAGATAAAGCTGATACTAAAAGTTAACAACTTGTTACTCACTGTGAGTTCAGAAAAAAGTTGCTCAACCAGACATGATTAGAAGTCTTTCTACTTTAACTTTTAATAGCATCAATTCAATTTATAATTTGGCAACTTTTCTGCGCAGAATTTGTAAGTTAGTTCCAGATATTTACCGATCATTAAAGATCAACCTAATTGATATAACATTCTTTTGACTCAAAGGTTATTCCACGTTTTTGAATAATAAATATCACTTTAAAATTCAGATATACATTGCTGACATGATCCTGGCGACTCAATTTTTTGTTCACAAAATTCTCACTAATAAAGTTTCAGTTTGTGAAGTGCATTTTCATCATTAGGAATTGGAGTAGATTTTGCGTCAACATCTCATTAAATGTAATATATTATATATTTATAACAAAAACTCATGAACATGCCCAGGGCACGAGCAAGTTCTTGTATTTTGTGTAAGTAAAAATGAAATGACCAACTTCAATATATCTCCACTTCTTCAATGAGCCACCAAATATCCAGCGGAAAATGATCAGTTTTGATTTAAATTTTACTCACAGATCACCAGATAAGGAGTAAATACGATTTCATTAAAATATGGTGAAATAAACTCCTCGATCAGGAAAAAGACGTGTTTTAAAGACATTGCTACTTTTTCTTTTCATCCCCCGTGGATAAGATAGTTAAAAGATATTACAATAAATAATAATTATATGATATTAGTTGGGAATAACCCTCTATAATTTACAACGATATAAAAGAAATATGACTACTAATAATATTTTGTAAGTATACCTGTTTAAATGTATAATTCTTGTTTTAGTATTATGTTAGCTATCTATGTAACGAAATAATTTTAGTTTTCATCATTAAAAATTGGAGTGGATTTTAGCCGGCGGTCATATTTATATATAAACAATATAATATTATTACAAAAAGTTATCAAATGGTCCCAAACTTTACTTGATGACATGTGATAAAAGTATTAATATATATATTAATTCTTCATTACTATTTGAGTTATATAAATGTATAAATTCAATCTTATAATGCTTCTCCTTCCAATACAATAAAGTTCGGCAGTGAATATATTAAAATTAAAAGTCAAACAACTAGTGTGTGATTACTATATGTATTTAATCCAATTATAAGGTATATTACCAACCAATATTTAGGTTAAATCGTAACAGGAGCTTCATATTGTTGCACAAAGAATTTTTGAAAAGTGCTATTTAATTTGAGCAAGTCTGAGTACATAGTCAATTTTTTGTGCGATTTTTCAATGCCTACTTGCTATTAATAACTAACAACAAGAATTAATTTATTGTCTCCTTAATATTTCTACTACACTACCTTGATGGGATTAAACTTCAGATGTAATAAAGCAAGTCCACATTGCACTATAAGATTACCGAAGAGAATGCTAATATGGCTGGACACTCTATTTGATTTTAAATTCATTCGTTCTTTTGTTATGAGAACACCGTATTCCCTAGATTTTTGAATGACTCTAAATGAGCTCAAATTATGTTTGCAATTGATATGTGTAGTCACTAATTTAATCGAATTATAACTTTAATTGCGGGTTCTAGCTGGTTCTAGAGTCTTCTCTATGCAACTCTGAAAATCAAATTATGTTTCTTATTAAGAATTTGTTTAAATCAAAAATTGTTAAAGCTCTGGAAACTGGGATTTTATTAATGATGTGGAAACATTAACAAAAAATGAATTATTTTAATCGCACATTTTTAATAACTAATATAAATATATATTCTGAAACAAAAGTATGACCCTAGAAACTGTAGTGTGAAATAGTCATTTTTTGGATTTTGCGAAAAAAGTATGTTTTTGAAAAGAGTGAGATAATTTTAGTTTATATGGACACTCAAATTATTATTCAGTTGTAGGTTATTATTGTAGGTAAGTATCAATAAAATGATGTTAGTTTCACCTCATATTTCATCCACAAAATAGTGATGATTTTTCTTCATTATTTATATTTCTGTATAGTGAGAAAGTATCTTTCCACATAATCCAATATATTCTACTAGTATATGGCTATGTATGCATTATATATTAAAATCAGCAAATGATATTAAACTGCCATTATTACAAATTAAATAGTGTCATTTTCCAAAGCAGAAGCAGAAGCTTGTGGGTCCTATGGTAAATAACAAGTCAATAATCATTGAGTTTGGTGAAATCGGCGTGTCTTCAGCTAGTTTCTGAGATATAATAAATGTCGTTCATTTTCGGGGTGGTTTGCGCCCCTGTAGGTATTCGAGCGGAATATTTTATAAGATTATTATCTTACCAAGAAAATAACATTGCATACACTCACTAACACACCTCTATTTTTTCTCCGGAAAAGTTACTTGTCCACTTTAATTACACTACAGGGTCATACAAAAGTTTATATTCCACAAAATCTGCTAGTATTTGTACACACTTACGTAATATTATTATTAATATTACGTACTGGGGTGTACGGGGTTTGATTATCAGAGTAAAATAACGTTTTGAACCCGATAGATTGCATTCTATTGTATTATTTGATAGTTAATCTAACCTCATATCAACTTATTCATTGTTCATATAACGTTATTCATTGCATAATGAAAATATGTTTACTAACCATTTTAGTAATTTTCTTACGTGTTCTCTTAAGTAAGGTTAGAATGTGCAAATAGAGTCATGGTGGGTATATAATTGTACACTGATGATACTGGGTTAACTTACTTTCTGTTGTTCTTCAAATCAAATTTTGTTTATTAAAGTTGTTAAAAATGAGCTAGATCAATTTAAATAATGTGCGAATAAACTAAGTAGGGCCCTGCATATAATTTTAATTGAGATGTCTTGTTAAGGCTTCTAACTTTTCAAGTTCGGAGTGGAATTAGTATTCCAATATATTTTCTTTTCTGCAAATAGAATTATTTATTACATTCGCTTCAATTACGCTGAAGCCTATCCTGTTACTCTGAATGGTGCCAACCAAAACAATTCCAACAAAACCCCCAAAAATAAATTTACATGATAAGTTACGAACTTAGAATAAGAAAAGATTAAAGCCGACTATCAGCTAGCGAACTAAGTAGAATTGATTTCATTTGGGTTGAATTGAACACTTTTCAAGACTTTGTTGAACTATTTCTTGAAAACTTCAAACTTATGGTCCTCTACGATTGTGCTAGCAGATTCAGTGTGAAGCACCATTTTCCTGCTTAGTGGAACATAATATTGATCTATAAACGAACAATTAAAGCTAGATTCAGAGATCTCAGTGAAGACGACTTTATACTGATTACTCTTTTTGGATGGCATCTTCACTATTTTGAACGTGAACAGTATAATGCTTTTAAGTAACTGAAGGAATATCTGTATAATCAACTTTACAAATGATCTCGGGCATTCTTTGAATATCATGTTTCAATTCTGTGCAATTCGTGAACAGTATTCGTTTAATCAAGAACATTTTCTTATTTTATAGCTTTAGTCCAATTTGAAGTGATAAGTTTACAACATTAAAAATTAACATAGTGTGGTTAAATATCTATTATTAGTGGTTATAGAAGGAAATTAATTAATTCTCACTATTACTCGAGTTATGGGCGTATTTTCTCTGACAATCAAACCCCGTATACCCCAGTATATATGTTTACATAGCATACCATAGAATAAAGTAAAATAGTTACTTGATATTAAAAAAGATGTTAAATCACACATAGTAAATACATTAAAGCTGTTACATAAATGAGGAAGCAGAATCACTTAGATTGGAAACAAAGATGAAAGCCATTTTAATAAACTGGAATATTACCAACCACAAGAATTATTAAAATATATATTATTTTTACTTAGCTATAGTAAAATAACTAGTATATATTTATATATTGCGTTTAGATGTATTGTTGGATTGTTGCTGTTGAGTGAGTCATGTTCTTATTTGTGCAGGTATTCTATTGTTAAACATTATAAACAATATTTTATAAGAAGTGGTATTTTAAGTAGTTTAATTGCAATTTAAGAACTAATTATTAATAACCACCTCCTCACCTTTCATATTTAATGAAGGAACAAAAATTATCAATTCCTCGTGGGAAAATAGTGGGCATTCAGTTCTCTGCCATGCCCCGTGATGTGATGAAAAAGTTGCCTTCAGTGCGTCCGTGCGACTCACAACAAGACCAGTACAAGGAACTGGAAGACAAACACTTAGGCGTTGTATTCCAGGAAGACGGAGAGTGCCAAACGTGCCACGGCACTGCGGCCGTCCGTGTAGGCGAGATGCCGTGCCCGGGACACATGGGCGCGATCCACTTGTCCGATTCTCAGTTCATCTTCCATCCGATGCTGATAGACAAGCTCGTGTTCATTATGAACATGTTTTGCCCGGCTTGCCACAGGCTCAAGATGAGGGTGCTTCTCGACAACCAGAAGATGACGAAAAAAGAAGACCAAGACGCGTTCATCTCTCAGCTGCAGAAAAGAAGTCCAATGTACAAATTCCTTTAGTAAACTAGCGAAAAATGCAAGGACATGGAGTGTTGCAACATGAAGTGCCACTTCAAGGCTCTCGAGAGCGTGAACAAACTGAAAAAGACCTCGCAGTACAAAAACTCGAAGCAAAGCAGTTAGGATGAGGAGCAAACACCGCAAGACGCGCTTAAGTTCCTCAACAATCTGAACGCCGAAGATCTAAAGCTTCTGGGGCTCGAGCACGCCCATCCAAGCGACATGGTCATGCAGTACCTCCCCGTGGCTCCAGTGTGCTGCAGGCCGAACATTTCATCCATGGGCATCGTCTCCAGAGACCAAATGACGGACCAATACCAGCGTCTTCTCAAACTGATCTCCCAGAAAACCAGCGGCGACCAGAAAGAAAAGGAAACGAACAGAGAGATGATCGCAGAATCCTTCAAGTCGATCATCAAAACCTCCTCCGAGGAAGCAGAGTCCACTGACCAGAAGTCCAAGGGCATCGCAGAGCGCCTCAAAGGAAAACAGGGCAGAATGAGAATGAACATCATGGGAAAGCGTGTCAACTTCTGCTCCAGATCCGTTATCTCAGGCGACCCGACCATCTCCGTTGATTAACTCGGTGTGCCCAGATCAGTCGCCATGCGCCTGAGCTTCCCAGAGCAGGTCACCGAGAGAAACATCGACTTCCTGGCCAAATTGGTCAAGAACGGAACTCAATACCCAGGCGCGAACGCGATTGAAAGAGCTGGCGAAATATAAAAACTTGAGTTAGTAAGCCAAGAAAAAGTTCAACTTCAAATGGGAGACATCGTTCACAGGCATTTACTGGACAACGACTACGTCATGTTCAACCGTCAGCCCTCCCTCCACAAGATGTCGTTCATGGCCCACAAAGCCAAGATCTTGCCCTACTCCACCTTCAGACTCAACCTGTGCTGCACGAGGCCGTACAACGCAGACTTCGACGGAGACGAAATGAATTGTCACGAGCCGCAAAGTTATTAAGCAATTACAGAACTGGCCGAAATCATGCTGGTTTCCAAACAGATCGTGAGCTGCAAAAACAACGCGCCTTTAATTTCCATCGTGCAAGACTCCCTAGTCGGCTGCTTCATGCTGACCCAAAAGGACAAGTTTATCGCCCGCCAGGAATTCCAGAAGTACATGATGTTCCTCGAATATCCTGACGCAGAATACAAGAAAATCGGAACGTTTTTTGAAAGTACTGAAATAGATACCGTCACAAACTGCGAATATAACAACGCAATATACCTACCTAGCAGCGCTAACTCCTTCTCTAAATCCAATGTTTCTATGAGCAGTTCTAGAGAACAAAAGAAGGAGAAAGAGGATGAGAAGATGAAGCCAAGCAGACCGCTGGCGTGCATCAAAACGTCCCAGCCTGCAATTATATTCCCACGACCCACCTGGACTGGGAAACAGCTGTTTTCATAATCAATGCCAGATAAACTGTCCATGACCATCGGCAAAGTCGACGACATCCAGAGCGACAAGGCCATTACGATTTTGAACGGAGAGCTGCTGACCGGCGTGGCCAGCTCCAAGCTAGTCGGCCAGGCCCAGGGTGGTCTAATCCACATTCTCTTCAACGACTTTTCCCACGACTACTGCAAGGCCTTCCTGAACAACTGCCAGCGTACCTTCACCCAGATGATGGTCGACCACTCCTTTTCCATCGGTTTCGGAGACATGATTATCAACAACGACTCCAGACAAGACGCGGCCATTAAGAACAACGAGCTGCTAGCCAACAACGTGAAGACCTTTAACGACTCCATCAACAACAAAATCAAACTTGCTCCGGGCCAGACGAACGAACAGGGCTTCGAAGGAAAGTTCCAGCAGGTGCTCCAGGAGACCTCCAAGAAGCTCGTCGAAATCGTGAGAAAGTTCCTGCCCAAGCGCAATGCCCTCATCTGCATGGCGGACTCCGGCTCTAAGGGCAAGGACCTCAACATCCAGCAGATCGCGGCGTGCGTCGGCCAGCAGATGCTCCAGGGCAACCGTATGACCTACAGATTCCTGACCTACAGGTCTCTCCCGCACTTCCAGCCGTTCGACTACTCCCTCCACTCCAGAGGCTACGTGTCGCACTCGTTCATCCAGGGCCTAGACGCCCCCGAGTTCTGGTTCCACATGACCGGAGGCCGTGAAGGTGTTTGTGACACCTCGATCAAAACAGCCGACTCTGGCTACGTCGAGCGCAAGATGATGAAGAACATGGAGTCAGTCTCGTAGGGGTACGACAACTCCGTCAGAAACGATCAGAACGGATTCGTGCAGCTACGTTACGGCGACGACAACCTGAACACTCACTTCTGCGAGACGCAGGAGTACAAGTCCATCGGCCTGACGGACAAGGAGTTCTTCTCCCAGTTCTTCGTGGACTACGGCAAGCAGATCGCGGGTAAGTCCAGACGTAGAGTGGATGAAGAAGAAGTCATCAGCTTTGGAGACCTGATCAAGGAATTCGAGGACCTGCAGCAGCTGGGTATGTACGATTTCGCCTTAACCAGCAAAAAGCTCAAGGAGTTCCAAGTGGTCGTCGACCCAGACTTGGTGAAACACCCAGACCTTCTGGCCTACCTGCAAATGCACATCACCAAGTTCGTGGAAGAAAAGGAAGACAAGACCCCGACTCTTTCTGCATGGCTGTCGGACGAAGCCATAAACAAGCTGAAGATGAACCAGCAGATCCTGAAGCTGGAGTACCTCACGCTTCTCGCCGAGCGCTTCTGGTTGCAGTCGAACCACACCTTCATCCTGCAGCTCAGCCAGGCCAAGACCACCGAGTTTCTAAAGAACACTTCGTGCGATTTGCTGAGAATCATCAATAACCAGAAGACCAACCAAATCAACCAAAAGACACCACTGGTAATTTCCGATTCCAACACTACTTCTTTGCACTGTGACAGAGCCACAACCGATTTGGATCCAGTGCACGTTGTGTAGGAGGTCAACAAACTTTTGTAGGAGATCTCAAAGTTCAAGTCCCAGGAGTCCAAGATCCTCAGAGCCATGATTAGACTCATCTTCAACTCCAAACAGATTTGCTACAAGTTCAGACTTTCTCCTCAGCACTTCAAAAACTGCATGGATCAGATCAGGAAGAAGTTCTACGCCTCCAACGGCGTTCCGGGCGAGCCAGTGGGTCCGCTCGCTTCCCACTCCATATCAGAGCCAGCCACGCAGCTGACCCTCAACACCTTCCACACAGCCGGCACGAGCGCGCTCGGTTCTCTGGGTCTGCAGAGACTTAAGGAGCTGATAGACTTCAGATCCACCAAGACGCCTATCATGACCATCTACATGAAGGACAGCGCCGAACACGCGTACATCAAGCAGACCAGCGAGCACAAGGGCCGTGTGGCCATGCAGCAGAAGCAGGTCATGAAGGTCGCCGCCCTGATCGAGAACTCCTACTTCAAGGACTTCGTGAAGCAGATGCAGATCATCTTCGACCCCAACGACACGTTCGAGGCAGATCTCCTCTGGCTAGACTACGCGCGCGCGATCAAGTACTACCCGGAGGTCACGTGCCCGTTTGTGCTCCGCTACGAGATTTCCCTGAAGAAGATGCTCGAGAAGGAGGAAAACCTGACCCTGCCCGAAATCGTGTAGAAGATCTAAGAGGAGTACCCAGACTACGACATCTCCTACTACTCCGGCCTGGGCACGCAGGTGATCAGAATGCGCCCACGCAATGTCCTGACCCCGACCGACCTGACCAATGTCAACATCAAACTCTCGGAGCTCCACATCTCAGGTTACGAAAAGGTCAAAAAGGTGTTCCAGGACAACGCCTCGCCGTTCGTCCACTTCGGCTTCGACCAGTTCGCGCCCGTCGACACCGAAAACGCAAACTTCGGAGGCATCTACAAGTCGGAGCTCGCGACCCCGAAGGACAAGGACGACAAGTCGGAGCCACAGATCCAAGAGCTCATCATCAGAACCGAGGGCTCTGACCTCATCACCGTGCTCGGCATGGACGACGTGGACGCCGCGAGGACCATCGTCAACGACCTGCCGGAGGTGTACAACGTGCTCGGCGTCGAGGCGGCCAGATAGCTGCTTGTGACCGAGATGAGAATCACGCTTCCGTCAGACGGGCTCAACCCGAGACACTTTGGTCTCCTGGCCGACGTGATGATGTCCTCTCCTTCCAACGGAAAGATGATCTCCATCAACAGACACGGAATGCGCATCACCAACACCGGCGTCGTCGCGCAGGCCTCGTTCGAACAGCCCGCAGACGCGTTCCTCGCTGGTGCCGCGTTCGGGCTGCACGACAACTGCCAGGCTGTCTCTACCGCCGTCACGATCGGCTCCGAAATGAGGCACGGAACCTCTTCGTTCGACCTGCTCCTGGACTGCAACAGACTGCCCGCGTTGCCAGACACTGAACACCCAGGAAGAATCGTGCAAGCCAAAAAGCAAATCTTACAGCAACTTGATTAAATTAACTCGGTTGCACAAAACGCTATATCAGTTCAAAGTTCTGCAGGAGGCAATATCTTCTCAGTAAACTCGCAAAGAAATAGCAGAATGAGTCAAAACAGCACATTCGGCCAGTCAACACTTGGGAAGAGCGTTATGAGTGCCTTGGCAAACTCATAATAACAAAGCGGTGGCAATGTTGCATCTGAAAAAGATCCATTCTCCGCTATACAAAGCAGATCTATCAGCGCATACAGCAACTCACACCATAGCGGTTCTGTAAGTGGATTTTCGCAAAACTCTATGAACATGATGTCTAAACAGTCTAAAATGAGTAAGAAACAGTAAGATGAGCCTGAAGCAGCTGGATAACCTTAACAAGCACTGGAAGAAGAATGGATGTGAACTAACCATTTATTAATAATATTTTATATATATTTTATAACGAATTATTTACAAATATTGATCGATATTTCATAAACTTTCTGTATTCAACGATTTATACAGTGGTGGGCCCTCGAAATGCTTTTTTGAATTAGGAAGAAGAATGAAGTTTATTATTTGAATCTTACTTATATCACTGCCCGGCTCAATAATGAGTGTGTTCTCCCTCCTCATCAATACACTCATTAACTCTATTTACTATTGATTTGTAAAGTGCTTCAATCACATCAAGGCCTGGTTGAGCCTTGGATAGCTGTGCTACAATAATTAACGTATATAACTCTGTATATACTTCAATAATAAGTTTCAACTTTACCTAACGTTGTATAATTTAACAATCAAGAAAATTGATTTCTCATTATGAAATGGAAGTGGAAGATCATAAGTAAAATAACTGTTGTTTTAGAGTAGCATCAATATATTATTTAATGCTGGGCCCGACTAACCCACTTGATTCCATTCTTCAAGAAACAAAAATGCATTCATTATTTGAATATTGAGAATGAAAGCGACTGTAACTACCTGAATTATAATTCTAATTAAGCGAAGTACCAATACTTCATCTTGAGCTCCCGGTTGAGATTGAAGAAAAAGTCCTCCATTGTTTTCGTGATTAAGAAATACCTAAAATCGTTCAGATTGACCCAGTTGAAGATGAACACCGAGGTCCTCTGCAGGTCCAGTGCTTGCGCTACTAGTTATAAATTACATATTGCGTCCGTATACCAATCATTGGATCCTCTTATTCTTTTCTCCAATCAGGCTTAACTACCATATATTTTCGAGATAAAATCTTTCATAAATTAGTTTTGTTGACTAAAACGTAGAAATTACACAGGGACATCTTAAACAAGTGATATAACTAGTTCAGATTGGTACAATATTTTATGAATTCATCCGTTGGACCCAGAAATGAAGAGAATACAAACGCTTCAGAACTGCCTAAGTTTGTTAAGTGAATTAGTTGACCTTCCCTAAACATCTTCTACCCGTTTATTTTGTCATTGCCGTCCTTTTATTGCATGTGGTAATTTCTATTTTTCCTTTTTGGAATATTAAATACCGACTTTGAATAGTCGATTATGGTCTAATACGATCGAAATCATATTTTTGGCCCTCTTGTGTTAATGAGTAGTTCATGAATAATCTCCAACTTGAGATTATTTATTGGAATTTGTCATCCGCATTAGAAGTGGCAAAATATTTTAATATATAATTACTCACATAGTAAACAAGAAAAAGCAATTCCACCTCCCATAACTGTAAATTACTTAGAGTAAAACTGTATCAGGGTGTGAAAAGGGTCGAATTTACTATTCTGCAAATGTATTAGTATTAGCTAGGCGAATGGACCCGATTAATCCCTAACAAGTGCTTGCTAAGTTGTTGATATCATTTTTCTGATAAACTTTATTCATGCAAACATGTTTATTTCATTTTACTATTTTGTTTTCACACAAAAATAGACATAATATCTCAATTCATTTTTCAATTCTCTTGCGATTTTAAAATAATTAAACAAATAAACATGTTATATAACATCGTAATATAAATAAAAATATTTACCCACTTCATATGGATCCATACTATTAATTAAACTAACATATATTTTTAAGTTTTTTATTATTCATGTATTTATTATTGAGTTTATTATATTAATATAAATAACGCTAATATTTCAAATATTTACTATAGAATTTTAACTAATATATTAATTAATTGTAGTAAACAATGAGTATAAATCACAGTATAATATTATGAAACAATAATTGAATTATTATTCATTTTGATATAATAATTCTCACAAATTGTAATAATTTCATACGAATTGTTACAATACAGTTGTAAGATATTAAATGAAAATTGCTAACTTACTCCAGTATTTAGTATAAAGTCAAAAAATAACAAATGTTATATTATTTTTGAAACGATTTTATGAATTCATATTCTGTTTTCTGCTGTTTATAAGATATGTAATGAATATGTAATGAATAAGGACTCAAAGTTTAAATTTAGGAAGAAAATAGAATTAATATTCTCTTTAAAATGTATTTTTAAATAGATAAAGCATAGTTTCACTAATATTTTTATTATAGTATTTGTTATAATAATAGATTAATGCTCATTTGGAGTGTGAAATGTATGATATAATAATATTTTTGTACAATTATAACAATTATTATTAAGTTAACATGAAACAGTTTATCGCGCAAATTGCTAACCATAAACTGGCGCAATTATTTTGACCATACATTTGAGCTATTGGCAATATAGAATATATAACAGTGTTATAAGACATCACTTCATAATGAAATATATATTTTGTTAAATAACTTTGTTGTTCTATTTAACATACACGCAAATTTATAGTTATTCTATTTGACTGAAAATTAGTTGGTATATGTGTTTCTATTTACTAGAGTTTCACTATAAAGTAGATGTAATTAATCTTAAGATGAAAATGTGAATCAAATATCTCAATAAATCTAGAGATAATGTAGGTGGAAATATTTTAGTTATAACATATATATGATGTATAAAATTAAAAATCAAAGAAAATTGAAAAAAGATGTATCAAGTTTTTATCAGGCTCCAAGTTATAAATTCTTAAAATTAAATGATAATAAAAAATAATATTTTACTCCACGAAAGAAATGTGTCAGGAAAATACCTGTAAAATTACCAATTAACTCCATATACACCTGAGTAGTGGGTGGTCCACCAGAAAATACTCGTGGCCAATAGTTTGGAGTTTTGATTCACTATATATTAAGTCTAGTAGTTTTAAATGCAACTTTTAGATTTTCCATAAATTGTTAAGATAGTTTTCCTTGGCTCCTCTCAAGGCTAGGGTATTTCCATATGGATCTAGATCGCTCGTTCCCAACATCTTAGACTTACAGAAGCAATACTAGGGGTAGTTACTACTGTACACGCATCAAAGTATTTAGTTCAGTAGAATCACCTCATGTTCTCGATTAGTAAAGTTATGACAATTTAACCTAGTTTAAAAACAAAGGAAAACCAACCCAGTTCTACCAGCAGGTTACTATATTTGAATAATTCGAAAGCCATAACTGTGTCGTTGTGCTATTATTATTTCAAGAGCATAAAAATTTTTCGTTAAGTCCGATTTGTTTGATAGGATCTTATATAAATAATATAAATATTATAATTAAGTTATCTTATTAGTTCATGGAATAATTATATATTAAAATAAAATTAAATAAATATGAGATCTGAGTCTTCCTAAAATGAGTCAAAATTCTAACATTGAACTTTGAAGTTGAGATATCTTTCTCAAATTATAAAATAGTTAGGATACTTGATAGGTATTAAAACTGCAATGTTTTCGTCTCACAGCTAGTATGCCAAGCTAGTAACAATGTGTAAGCTAAATTATGACTAACAACACATTTATTTATGAATTGTGCTGGGAGATAGACAACAATAGAGTAGAAAAATAATCCAAACTATTTTAATTCATTAAATTGATGAACTTTAGATGTCATTTTGTTAGAATCATGAATTTTCTAAATAATAATGTTAACTCTAAATAATTATTTGAGTTATTCAGTATGTCCCTAATAATTGTCCGTCAATTGATTTGAATTTTAACTTAACATACCGTTTATATTAATACAATAAAAACAGTTTTGACCAGTTTCATCATTATACAACTACCAGTAGTAGATCAGTACTTGTTCGCATGTGCTTTATGAGTCTTTTGATTTAATATAGTTAATTTGCTGCCTTCAAGTTACTAAATGTATTTGTTGATAGTTCAATCTTAAAAAATTAAAAATTAAGGCGAATTTGCACTAATTGAATTTTGATATAATGAATTAATATCAGATATTGAATGGCGATCATGAAAAGAGGATGGCATCGTGAAAAATATTTTGTTTTATTTTACTTATTTATTACTTCTTTAATCGTATTCTTCAATTTATTCTTCTATTGAAAAAATTCTCCATACGAAAAAAACCACTTCAGTGACCACCCAAAACTAATTTTTAAAATATATTTCCTCCAGTTTCGAAGCTATAACAATTCCGTTGTTATGACTGTATATATTAATTAGTAAGTGATCTACATTGAGCGATTTGTCAATTTGTAGTTTACTTTTAAAACATGGACAGGCTACTCATGAATCAATGAGATTACTAATTTATACTGATTCTGCGGCGAATTAAATCTTACGAGACGACTAGTTAAATATCAATTAAGCAAAAATATACGCCATCGTTTTTGGTATAAGATATTTAAATAACAGTAACATGAAAATCATGCATAAGAGAAAACACAAAAAGCGAACAACTCAATAAAATACATGAAAGCAACACGTTTTAGATAGTTTAGTCTCATACATTAAGATAATTTCAGAAATAGATAATATAAAATATGAATTAAAAAAGAGTTGACCTACTCCCTTATAAGCGAAATAGAGCACTCGAAATTTCAAATCTGTAAATTATTAAGCATATAAATACTAATGCAACTTTTAAATTAATTATTCACTCCAAATATGGTTGTTGAATATAAAATGATCTAGAATGAACAAATTTACTTAAAATCTTGATTATTTATATTTTTAATAGTTATTATATGCTTATTCTAGTGATAAATTATGTCCAAGATATCAGTCTTATAGATATACAATACTATTTATTTATTTATCTGTAATACTAAAAACCTACTATACGTTTTTAGTACATATATATGTACTAAAAATTAAATTATTTAATATTATTAATCACAAATCATTTTCTTCTTCTGCGCAGAACATGCGTTCGCACATACGCTCATCTTTTCCTGCGAAGTCGCTGTACCGCGTGAGGAGGAACAGTTACCTCGCGACGTCAAAACTTGTTCCGCTCGTTTTCAGGAGCATTTTGTGCAGCCCGCTAAAAACGAGTTCGTTTACAATCTCGTTTGTGTTTTCATTCAGAAGTAAATTAATATTAATGAACAGGGTCAGGATTTGGAGGGCTCTTTCTTAGAACCGTGGGAACTCAATGTGCTCAATTATCGTTTTCAGGATCTGCTGGTCAAATCTGACTAGGGATTTGAGGACTGACTCTCTTTACTTTTACACGCGCTCGTATTCAAACTGGTCGTCAGAATACTCAGCGTCCCATTCCGTCCCACTCCTAAAATGCTCATAGACGTTGTTTAAAATAACGTGAATTGCCGCGAAGAGATGCATTCGGTACTTGCCAACTTGGAACTTTTCCAGTTTGAGGAAGTACTTGAAGAAGAGATTCAAAAACGATTCGTTCACGTTGTAAATCCGCTGAACTATCTCCAAAATGTAGAAATCGCTGTCAACTCCCGTTTCCGTTTCCTGAATGCAGTTCTCGTTTATTATTTACTGCGTCAAAGAATTAATCAGAAAGATATCCTCAAAGATATAATTGGATAACGAAAGATAATGCATGAGGGCCAAACGGGTGTTCTGCGGGAACATTGACAGATGAAAATTAGGAGCAAACTCCTCCGGGTACCGCGAAATCAGAATGTTTACCAACTAATTGGTTAAACGAGGCTGAATTAACTTTGATAAATACTCACGCAAAATTGGAAGCAACTTGAAACGATACACTAAAATTGCACTTCCTAAGTAGTCTATAGCCACGTTTTATAAAATACATAACACGCTGCCTACTACATCCGTTTTAGCACTGCTTGAATTAAAAACTTAATAATCAAACTCATAACGGACATTAAACACTTCCTCCAAAATACTTACCAGCTTTTACAATAAAAATGGAATACTCAAGATTATCTGCAACTAATCATATTGGTCCTCATTTCCCAAAGATTCCAACTACATATCAAAATCATTGTTGACCAATAATTATGATGCTGAGTGAAATTCAAAGTAGTTGAAAAATGGTGCGTAGTGCTCTACTTTAGGAAATAGCTTAATTTTTGGGCACAGTATGATTATTTACCGATTTAATATCATTTACCTAATTTATTTCATTTAGGGTGTGGAAAATGTCAATATTCATGTAAAAATAAGTATTTTATAGAATTGCAGTTATATAGATTTTTTCTCTCACATTCTCTTGATGTATATTTTTTTGCCGTCTGGAGAGTTGAATGAGCACTTTGTTTTGATGCATACCCCGTCCTTTAAAGTCATTGGTGGCTCGCATGCGCATTTTCCGTTTATCAAAACCTGCCCTCCTGTGCACTTCTTGCAAACGAGAGGATTAGTTAAACTGGTTTCAAATTCTGGTTTGCATTTACATATTCCGTTTACGAGCTCTTGCCCTTTGAGCTCACTACAGAAAATGCAAACGGAACCGTTTATCATGTATTCAGACTCACAAACACAAGAAGTTCCGCTCAAAGTGAAGTGGTTCTGCTCATCACAAATAGTGCACTTAGTTTTATCAGCGCTCATAAATAAAAATTCGCCCGAACCTGTGCACTTACAACTATTTGTAATTGAATCTAAGATGAGCCCGGCGAGATAATTGCACTTTATGCACTTGGTATTGTCTTGGGAAGAGAATAAGAAGTCGTCGACGCTTGAGCAGGTGCAAACGCCATTAATCGAAATAAACCCGTTAATTTCATCGCATTGAGTGCACGATTTTCCATCGGCGCCCAGATATTTGAAGGCGTTAATACCACTGCACTTGCATTTCTAACTTAATGTATCGTAAACGAATCCTTTTGGTTCGTTGCAAGCTGTACATAATGTTATAGCTGCATTTGGATAAATATACGGGAATACACCTGAACACGTGCAAACACCATTTTAGAGAACTAACCCGTACAAGGTATTGCATTATTCACATGAAAAATTTGACAAAATAGTCGAGATAATATAATGCAAAAATAATTGTACGAGTAAAGACCAATATCTGCGACATAAATATGATTTTTTAATTTTTGTACAGCTTCAAAATATTTCAATTTTAATTACTTATTTATATATTCTTACTTTGCACATGATGAATTTCATTCTCTTATATTTTTTAAGCTGTTAGGCTATACAGTGCTATGTCCACAAAGTTTCAGTTTCACCACATGTTTACTAATATGACGACTTCTAAAAGGACTAAAATAGGTACTTTTAATTGTAATTTTATAACGCTACCAAGTGATACCATTCTTGAAGGAACGTGAGTTTTTAATCACAAGTACACTCAAATAGAATATATTATATATTTCACATTTAATAAATTATGCAATAATTTTAAAATCAAAATCTTCACTATAACGGTGTGATAATTTTAATATTAATAATTTTTTAAGACATTAAATTTTAAACAGTGTCTATTAACCTTGCTAGTTAATATTAACCAGCTTAAAAATTTTCAATAATGATTCGGTCGGGAATTTCCTATTTAGATAGAATTTCATTTATTGCATCACACAATATAATACCAGGGTGTATTCAACATTTTTCGTACACCCTTTAGGTGATACTAATATTATAATTATATTGCAATATGGATCTACACCTCGAGTTCATTTTCCTCAATTTACAGATTATTTACTTTTTCGAGTTTTAACCACTTATTAAATTTTGTAACAACAAAGTAATTCTAGTTAATCTAAAGCTAAACAACAACAAAATTACATTTGATTCTTATTGCTAATTTGAAGCACGAAAATAATGAAATTAATAAGTGATAAATGGATGTAACTTAACAAATTTAAAATATATCAAAATATTTAATTAGATAATGGTAATGTCTTAGACTACATAAGCACTAAAATAATTATTAAATTCCAATTTATAAAATTTCTCTTCAAGATCATAAATTATTGATGATGTTGATTGGAGCTAACGTAACTATAGCACTACGAAGTTAAATATAATTTTATGGTTGTCAAGTATAGCCATCACGCAATTGCGCCAACTAAATAAATATTTTATATCGTCCACATCAAAATGATAATTTTACTTGTATTTTTGAAATTTGAATCAACCAACCTATTTTTGTAAGTCCAATAGTTGAGGAATCAAGTTAATATATTCCATTACAACTATAATATTTGTTAAATCCAAGTTTTATTTATTACTGTATAAAGTTGTTACTAATATCTATAATATTTTGTTTGAAAATTATTAATTAAATTATTTTGTCGAGTCAATGATATATAGATACGATAGTACCCATAAACTGTATTATTAGATTAAAATATTACTAATTTAATGTTTAATGTCATAAAATTGTAAATGATAAAATATTTGAATTAGCATGAATCCTCGTTATATTTAATATTAGTTTGAACGCTTTGTATACAAGTAGCTATCCATATTTCATTTTTACTTAAATTCAAATAATAAATTAAATTTCTAATCAATATTATATTTTCCTTGCGAATATCCGAAGTAATTGTCTAAATTTTAAGTATATTTAATTTTTGATTTATCATGTCTGTTTATTGGATTAACGAAAACAGAGGTTACTTCAACTCCCATTACACTTTTAATATCGAAACTATTCGTACTAATATATAACTTCATTTGTTCCTTATTAATAAAATCAAAAATAATTGGAAATTAAATAATCTAGCATGTTTTTCATGTCAGATAATATTCAAATAAGCGAACGCGCAACAATTATTATTTTGGATCACTTTTGAGATTCTGGAAACCACATTGACAATCTCTATTTGAGGATTAATAATATATGTTAACTTCTATAATTTTAAGAATGTCCGATGTATGTTATTTACTGTATTTTGTTCAAGTATCTTTTTAATTTAATTTATTTATTGTATGAATAATTTTAACACCCTTTCATATTAGAGGTGAAAACTAAAAGAATTTTTACATCGCACATATATGCTCACATATATCATTATATAAAAGAAGTCCTCCTCACTGATTATTTTACCAAAATTTTCATGTCATTATTCACACCCAGATTTATCTGGTTTAACGTAAATATTAGATCCAATTCCAGTGCAAGCGCATGAGCCTCCAACTTTATCCGGCTTGAAGCCAACTTGAGTATTGCACTAAGTACAATTCAACCCGAGCATGAAATATCCAGTTATGCAGGTGCAAGCTCCTCCGGTTTTATCTGGGTTGAAGTTATTGATAGTATTACATATTGTACAGCCCTAGGAAGCTTATGCTCTAGGGAATAACGTATCAGCGCACTGACACGCATTTCTCACCTAATCAGGTTTAAAACCGATGCTCGTATCACAAACAACGCAACGTGGAATTCCAACTTTATATTCAAATAATCCAGTATTACAAACGCATACTCCACCAACTTTCACTGGTTTATACAAATTATCGTGATCGCATTCTGAGCATACTCCCTGAGCATTTGGCGAAATACCGCCCTCACAAACACAAATACTGTTTTATTAATCTGGAACGAAGAACTTTGTGGTGTCGCAGGCCGAACATCTGTTTTAATAAACAAACAAGTTAGTTTCGCACTTGCAAACGCCGCCCACGAACGCTGATTGGAACCCGAGCCTAATATTACAATCGTGGCAGTTGTTGTTCACAAGGAACAGAGAGGCTTGACAGACGCACAAACCGCTTACTTTATCAGCTAAGAATCTCTTGGTTGTGTCACAGGCGGTGCATTTTCCAAGCGAAACTGCTGGGAATAAATCAGTTCGACAGACGCATACGTCAGATTCTTTATCTGGTTTGAAACCAAGGTTAAAATTGCATTCAACACAGGCTCCAAGGTGCTCAAATCTACCAGTCTCACAAATACAGGCGGATCCTGAAAAGAAAGGCTAATAAAACTTAGAAGTATCGCATGGAGAACAAATCTGTCCGAAAACAAAGTAATTTGATAAGCACGCGCACTTTCCTTCAACGAAATCTGGTTAGAATCCCTGTGTAGTATTACAAGCTGAGCACCTGTCTTAGTAAGGGAATAAAATTGTTTCACAAACGCAGGTAGATCCAACTTTATCTTTCTAAAACCCGTTGGTGGTATCGCAAGCTGTACACTTAGCGTTGTCAATTGTTAAAAATAGGCCGGTGGTACAAATACAATTACCGTTTACCTTCCTGTCTTAAAATCCAATAGTCATATCGCATTGAGTACAACCGGTTGCAGTTGTAACCCAGTCTGAGAAACAAACACATATATCTGATTATTTATCTTGTTATTTTCCAGCTAAAGTATCGCACTCCGTACAATTATTATCAGCAGATTAGAATCGGCCAGTTTCACAGACGCATTTGTTGTTTTGTTGAGTTGGTAAATAATGCTTTATAGTATCACAAGCGGTACACTTGGACCGATCAGCTGTTATGAATAACCCAGTCTTACACTCGCATTTTCCATCAACTAATTGATTTTGGAATCCTTTGGAAGAATCACATGGAGTGCAAATATTTGGAGTTCCTCTCAATAAAAACCACCCAGTCTTACAAATGCAGTTCCCGAAATATTTTATCGGTTGAAATCCGTTTTAATCATCGCACTCTGAACATACTTTCTGGGCGTTTGGAGTTATATCACCTTAACAGCCGCATTTCATCTCGCAGTTTGACACACAAGATGGGTCAACTTTAATCTTATTAGGCTTATAATACTTAATTGTGTCGCATTCGGTACATTTTCCATCAGCTGTAGGGAAATAAGAATCAATACAAGCACAATTATTATTTTCTTTTATGAACTTGTAGAAACTTGACATATCGCATTCGGTACAGTTAGATTTATCCAAATTGGGGAATAAACCTGAGTTGCAAACGCAAACCCCAGCTTAGAAAAGTGCTTGGTATCCTTTAGTTGTATCACATTGTGTGCAAGTGGTGCTACCTTAAACAGATAGAGTAAACCAACCATCGTTACAAACACAAATACCACTTTCTTTAAACGGCTTGAACCCGTTTTCATTATCACACTCTGAGCAAACTTTATTATCATTTGGAGTTATATCATTTTCGCATTTACAAACTTTTTCGCAGTTATCTACGCAAGCTGCGTCTACTAAAAATTTGTCTGGTTGGTACCAGATTGAAGTATCACATTCAGTGCAGCGGCCAAGTTAGTCAGAAATGAAATAATTTTGTACACAATAACATTTATTTTAAGCGTTAACATTTGGTTAATAGAATTTTGTTGTGTCACATTACGTGCAAACATTTCCCAAATCAAAGAATCCATTAATGCAAACGCACTTTCCATCAACTTTATCAGGTTTGAAGCCGCTTTACATATCGCAAACAGAACAGTTGTTTCCCGGAACGAATTATCCATCCACGTATTCTCCAGCTTGATACAAACCAGATTAGCACTAGCATGCGTTAGTGGTTGAGTTTTTCAACGGAAGATAACCTAAACTTGTTGGACATTCTTCGCAAATTCCATTTGAACTCGGTCTAATTCCACCAACGCAAACACACAAGAAATTTACCATATTCGGCTCATAATATTTATTGGTATCGCACTCAGTACAATTTAGGTATTTGTCTGAAAAGAACGTGTATTACTAACACTAGCATTTGCCGTCTTAATCGAAATCAGGCTAGAATTTCTTGGAGACATCGCATTACGTGCATTTTCCTCCATTTGCGCCTGGAATTAATTTTCCTTCGCAAACGCATTCCCCGTAAACTTTTTAGGTTTGGTAAAGATTGGCTCTGTTACAAGGCACGCAGCCCTCAGTTGCAGTATAAATACCATCAGCTACTGTTCCATTCGGGAATAGATCATCTTAGCATTCACATCCGCCATATAATTTTTTAAGAGGCTTGTATCCTATGGATGTATCACATTCGATGCAGGTGTCTCCAGTTGGTGTTGAACCATTACCTTGACATACACAGACATTAATATATTTGTTTAAATTATAATCATAAATTTATTCTTTCTTTGGTCTGAAGTATTTTGAAGTGTCGCATTCTGTACAAGTTCCATCGGCTAAAGTAAAGTGAGAGGACGAACATGTACAAATCTTTTCTGCTTCCAAACAAGCTGGATTCGAAGACGGGCACTTTTAATCTGCGTCATATCCTGCTTTAGTATCGCAAATTGTGCATTCAGTTCCACTATCAAAGAGAGAATCTGAACATATGCATTTCTTCACAGAATCAGCAATTTGTTTATCAGGTAAATAGTTCTTTGAACTGTCGCATTCGGAACAACGGCTCTCAAATGGATAATGCGTTGAATCACAAACGCAGATTCCGTTAACTTTATAGAACAGGAAACCGGCGCTGTAATCGCATTCGGCACAATATCCGTTTGAATCGATCGTAACTTCTTGAACTTTGCAAATGCAGAGTTTAGATGTGGGATCTTTATCTGGAAGAAGACCTTTAGTTGTATCGCATATTGAACAAAATCCATCACCAATGAAAAGACCAGATTAGCACTCACATTTACCCTGAATAGATTTATAAGGGTTGAAACCTACCGTTGTATCACAGGCTGTGCACGACTTTTTATCTGAGGTGAAGAAGAATTCGTCCTTGCAAACACACGTTTTTACCCCGTTTAGATCAACAAACTCGGGCTTGAAATTCTAGTTAATATCACAATCGTAGCAAAATCCAAAGGACTCAAACTTTCCAGTAATGCATTGACAAAATCCGTAAAACATCAACGGCTAATAGCCACGAGTGGTATTACATTCTGCACATTCTCCGTTGTCATATAGTAGCATACCAGTTTTGCAGGTGCATTAGTCAGCACAGTTATTATTCGAATCACAAACATTAGATTTATTTGGATTGAATCGCTTTAAAGTATCGCATTATGTACATGTAGTACCATCGTCAAAGAGTTCAGCGCTACACTTACACTTGTTATCTACTTTTGAACCTATATAGCCTTTAGATGTATCACATTCTGTACACAAAGCATCAGAAACTTTGAAATACGTATCTTTGCAATTGCATACGCCACCATCCTTAAAATACTTAAAACCGTTCTTATAATCGCATTGAGCGCAATAACCTTAATCATCAGGTTGGGCAACGTCATTACCACAAACACAGATTCCTCCTACTTTTGATTCAGCTAAGCCTTTAGATGTATCGCATTCCGTACATTTGGATTAATCTGGAGTTAAAAATGGCAGTTCAACTTTACAAACGCATTTTCCATCCTTTAAGTCAGGTTAGAAGCCATTGGCAGTATTACAAGCCGTGCATTTTTAATTGGCCATGTCTAAATGAAGGTTGTCTTGGCAGGTGCACGATCCATTGACTTTAAGCCTGTTGAAACCTTTTGAAACGTCGCATTATTGGCATATTCCGTTTGAGTCTGGTTGGATATCACCTTCGCAAACGCAAATCATATCACAGTTTTCTTGGCATCCTGGGACGCTCGGGGTCTTGTACGGCTTGAAATATTTTGAGGTATCGCATGGCGTGCAAAACATACCAGTATCGAATTATCCGTCGGGGCAGGTGCATTTTTTGGACGTTTGATCTTTGCTTGGGTTGTATCCCTAGGTGGTGTTGCATTCCGTGCACGTTCCGTCGCTCGCGGTGAAGCGAGAGCTGTTACAAACGCAATAACCGTTTTATTTCTTCGGTTTTAAGCCAAGTTTTACATCGCATTCATCGCATGAGGAACCAGAATCAATTAGAGGATCCGGACAGGTGCACTTTAGCTCAGCGTTTTTATCTGGGTTGTATCCAGCGGCTGCGTCACACGCATGACACACGCCCTTGTAGTCAAACAAGTCAGTCTCGCAGATGCAGAGATTATTTATCTTCGTAGGTTAGTAGTGGACGGCGGTATTGCATTGAGTGCAGGTTATAACGTCACTAATATTTTAAGTGAAGTGATCTGGATCACAGACACATTTAGAATCCACTTTCAATCTGGCGAAACCGAGAGATAAATCGCATTCTGTGCAGACTCCGTTAGCATTTGGTTGAATGGCATCTTAACAAACGCAGACCTTATCTTAATCTTAACAACCAGGAACCAAACAAGCTTTATCAGGCACGAAGAACTTCGAAGTGTCGCAAGCCGAGCATGCTTGACCATAAGTAAACCAGGTGCTATTACAGGTACAAACACCATAGACTTTGCTCGCAATGAATCCCAGCCTAGTATCGCACTCGAAGCACTCTCCATCGATTTCAATAGTTTTAACCAGATTACAAACGCATATTCCACCTACTTTATTTGGTAAATAGCCTTTGTCGTAGTCGCATTCCTTGCACATTCCTTTATCATCTGGGGTTATATCTGGATTCACGCAAACGCACTTGGAATTTATTTTACTTGGTTAAAAGCCATTTTCTACGCTACATTCTGTACAAGACCCGTTGTAATCAAAGTACTACCAATTCTAGCAAACGCACTTTCCTCCTTGTTTCATGCTATAATATCCTTTGGAAGTATCACATTCGCTGCATTATCCGTTTAGAACTACAAGTCCAGCTGGGCAGGTACATATGCCATCTACTTTGTTTGGGTTGAATCCTTTGAATATATCGCATTCAGAGCAATATCCAGTGGCGATTAGGAGTCCGTCTTTACAATCACATGTTCCATTTACATTTTTATTCGGCTTGAATCCTTGTAAAGTATTACACTCTGAACAAAATCCATCGCCCTAAACTAAACCAGTTTTACAAGTACAGTATCCATTGGTTTTATCTGGGTTGAAGCCTTTAGAAAAATCGCAAGCTACGCATCTATCTGCTTGACCGTCAACTTGGTAGAAGAACGTTCCGGTGTTACAAACACATTTTCCTCCCTCTTAAAGTGGTTTAAATCCGTTTGCGTTATCGCATTATGAGCAGAAAGAATCGTTTGCTCTCGGTTCAATATCTCCTTCGCAGACGCATTTGCCTCCTTCTTTATCAGGTTTGTAGAATTTTAAAGTATCACATTCAAAGCACACGTTATTAAGGCCGGTGAAATATTCGTCTTAGCAAACGCATTAATTATTTACTCCATCGGCTTTGTAGTGCTTGGTCATATCGCAATAGGTGCAGTTTTCTAATCCGTTCGGGAACGTGAGATCTTTGCAAACGCATTTATCTTCGGCGCTCTTATTTGGATTAAAGTTCTTGGAGGTGTCGCAAACCGAACAGCCATCGTTATACGGGAACTGGCCGTTGTCGCACTCGCATTTCTAATCGGCGTTTAAAAGAGGTTTGAATCCCTTGGTGGTATCGCATTGATTACAGACCCCGTTGAGTTCGAAGCCGAAGGTGTCGGCGCAAACGCATTTACCTCCTTCTTTCAAAGCCTTGTAGTTCTTGGTGGTGTCGCATTCGGTACACTTATCTTAACCAGCGAATTGGGTCATTCCATATTGGCATTCGCATTATTTCTGGGCGTTTTGCTCTGGTTTGAAGTTCTTTGAGGTGTCGCAGGCTGAGCAGACATCATTCTAGCCATCAAAATATGGATATTTGCCATCTATGCACACGCATTTACCTTGGTCTTTTTGTGGCTTGAAATCAGGAGAATTACATTGGCTACAACCGCCATTAATTTCGAAGTCAAAAGTGGGTTAGCATTTGCAGCTTCCTCCATCTTTCTCGGCTAAGTAGAATTTAGCGGTGTCGCATTCAGAGCAAAAATCTTGACCAGCGAATTGAGTTAGTCCATCAATGCACTCGCATGAGTTCTGGGCGTTTTGATCGGGTTTGAACTTTTTGGTGGTGTCGCATTAGGTGCAAATGGTTCCTGAGTCGAAGAAACCGTTTTTACAGACACATTTATTTTCGGCGTTTTTGAGATCTTCGTATCCGAGGGATATGTTGCATTGGTAGCAAATATCGTTTATTTTGAAGGTGAAATCGTCTTTACAGGTGCAAACTCCATTTACGAAGTCAGGTTAGTAGTTCTTTGATACATCACATTCGCTGCAGATGTTCTGATATAAATTTGGATGAGTGTCATCACACACGCAGGATCCAAGGACGCGAGCGGACTTAAAATGATTCGCAGTATCGCAAATACAATTTTTGTTTTGCGAATCAGGGATCTCACCAGTTCCTGAGCATGTAATTTGCTTTTTAGGCAGGCACCAACTTTCGGTTCCATCGAACTAGCCCGGACACGAAGAGCAAAAATTGCTTCCACGCTCGCGAGAAAGACCTAACTGATGGCAGGTTTCGGTACAAATACCGTCTTGAGTTTACAGTTAACATTGTAACAAAGTAATGATAAATTTCATTTGAGAAGTGGTTTATAAATTTCTGTATAAACAAAGTACTCTATTGTACTTAGAATTACATTGACACGAAATATGAATCTCAAGAAGATACCGAATTTGAAAATGTGTAAATTTACATATGTTAATTTAAATATCATGTCAAGTTCTCATTATAACAGTCCAAAGAACTTAATGTCAAAATAATAATTTTAACACTAAATGTTAATGACACTAAATTTTTACCTAAAGCAACTACATTCTGTTAGAAATCAAGTCTAACTAAAATATTATTATAAATTACTGAACAAATAACAAATCTAGAATTTCATAAATGTAAAAAATAATAAATGAAAAAAAAGGCTTAACTTCATTACAGTTATGGGAGGTGGAATTGCTTTTTCTTGTTTACTATGTGAGTAATTATATATTAAAATATTTTGCCACTTCTAATGCGGATGACAAATTCCAATAAATAATCTCAAGTTGGAGATTATTCATGAACTACTCATTAACACAAGAGGGCCAAAAATATGATTTCGATCGTATTAGACCATAATCGACTATTCAAAGTCGGTATTTAATATTCCAAAAAGGAAAAATAGAAATTACCACATGCAATAAAAGGACGGCAATGACAAAATAAACGCGGTAGAAGATGTTTAGGGAAGGTCAACTAATTCACTTAACAAACTTAGGCAGTTCTGAAGCGTTTGTATTCTCTTCATTTCTGGGTCCAACGGATGAATTCATAAAATATTGTACCAATCTGAACTAGTTATATCACTTGTTTAAGATGTCCCTGTGTAATTTCTACGTTTTAGCCAACAAAACTAATTTATGAAAGATTTTATCTCGAAAATATATGGTAGTTAAGCCTGATTGGAGAAAAGAATAAGAGGATCCAATGATTGGTATACGGACGCAATATGTAATTTATAACTAGTAGCGCAAGCACTGGACCTGCAGAGGACCTCGGTGTTCATCTTCAACTGGGTCAATCTGAACGATTTAGGTATTTCTTAATCACGAAAAACAATGGAGGACTTTTTCTTTCAATCTCAACCGGGAGCTCAAGATGAAGTATTGGTACTTCGCTTAATTAGAATTATAATTCAGGTAGTTACAGTCGCTTTCATTCTCAATATTCAAATAATGAATGCATTTTTGTTTCTTGAAGAATGGAATCAAGTGGGTTAGTCGGGCCCAGCATTAAATAATATATTGATGCTACTCTAAAACAACAGTTATTTTACTTATGATCTTCCACTTCCATTTCATAATGAGAAATCAATTTCTTGATTGTTAAATTATACAACGTTAGGTAAAGTTGAAACTTATTATTGAAGTATATACAGAGTTATATACGTTAATTATTGTAGCACAGCTATCCAAGGCTCAACCAGGCCTTGATGTGATTGAAGCACTTTACAAATCAATAGTAAATAGAGTTAATGAGTGTATTGATGAGGAGGGAGAACACACTCATTATTGAGCCGGGCAGTGATATAAGTAAGATTCAAATAATAAACTTCATTCTTCTTCCTAATTCAAAAAAGCATTTCGAGGGCCCACCACTGTATTTATTCTTCCCTAATATCAATGAAATAGAGCTCCATCTTACGTAGATAGTGTGATAACTTTCAAAGATTAAAATCTATTACAACATTATCATTTAGAAAGTCCAAAGTTCAGTCATACCCAAATAATACAATAAAATACATAGTTTAAGTTATCAACTGGTTTAATTATTAAATACGTTGGATATGCTTAAATAATACTGTTTAATACAGAATTAATTCCTTTACAATCCTCTACAGATTAAATATCAAGAAAAACTCACGAATACTAGAAATATTTGAATAGAACTCACTCTGCGTTAAGTGGCGCTATTACACAGCTAACGCGTGTAGTTTAGTAAAGTATGTGATTTAGTGTTCCTTTCTTTTGCATTTTATAATTTGAAAATCAGTATTTACAAACAGTGTTGTGCGCACGTATCGCACGCGATTTAGTAAATTCCACCCCACTGAATTATCAAACATGCAGTGGTAGCTCCAACAACTACAGCAGCAGTTACAAACGAACAACATATTCGAAATCAAGCAGCAGTCCCAAAGCTAGTACCACGCGCAGCTGAACACCCTCGCGAACGAGTCCGAGGCCGCCCAGAAGCAGTCGCGCCTCGCCTGGACCTCCCAGGAGTCGAACCTGTTCCTCTCGGGTCTCCTGAACTACGGCTCGAACGCGAAGCAGATCGCCCAGCTGGTCACCACCCGGAACTCCACCCAGGTCCAGTCCCACATCCAAAAGCACTTCGCGCGCGTGGACCAGCTCCGGGGCAACGCCGCCAAGTACGCCGAGGGCCACGTGAACTTCGTGTCCCAGAGCTTCAAGCAGCGCATGCAGGTCTTCAGCCACGTGCCGGACCTGAGCCTGAACGCGATCCACCAGTTCGTGCAGTACCCGGGCCAGTTCACCAGCTGTGTGACCCAGTGCGTCGAGAGCCCCGGCCAGCTGTCCGTGAACACCGTGAACAAGTGCATGGGCTTCGTGGCCCAGATGTTCTGCAACAAGCTCCAGTTCTTCGGCCAGAACCAGCAGCTGGTCGACGCCCTCCACGGCGAGCTGGCCCTCCCCAGCGACCTGAGCGTGCGGGTGCAGTGCGACTTCAACCAGGGAAACCTCTCCGGCCCGAACAGCTTCAACGTTGCCCAGGTGGCCTACTACTGCGAGACCTACCTGGTGATGTGGCTGGTGCTGCACTCCGGAGACGGCATCGAGCAGGGCATCTCGAAGTACCTCTGCGCCGCCAAGTTCTTGGACCAGGTCCAGGAGCACGAGTTCTACTTCAGAAACGTGGCGGAGGCCATGCAGATCGGCCCTGACGAGGTGGCGATGCTCTGGTTCGTGACGGTCGTGCTCAAGGCGGTCGGAAAGTAGTGAATAGGTGATTGAATTTGTAGTTCCACTCGACTCTAGTTTAGCTTTTTAATAATTATATTAAATAAATAACAGTGAACGGCAACGATAATAAAATTCAATCTCATTTCAATTAAATGTTCTCTCTAATATAATCTGGAATGATCATATACTTCGAAGTTTTCTCTCCAACTTTATCTATACTTAAACCGATTAATACCGCATTTATTTAGAATTAATTCTATATGCCGCAACATCACACGATTGGTTGTCTGACATGTTGAGTACTTCATTTATTGAGCCAGTAAAAGCTAGTAAAAGTGATAAATAGAAGGCATTAAAACTGGTATTAATTCCATTCATAATCTCCAGTCCAGGTCTACTGAAGAGAAACTTCCTAAATCTAATTTAGTCCGCTTTAATAATGGTGGATCACGAAGTTGAGAGACTTAAGTGATTTGTATTCGGTGACAAATTTATGTTTTGTTAGTATCTGGACTACAATGTAAAGCGTAGACGTAGAGGAGTCAAGCTTATATGGATAAAGAACTAGGATGTCAGTCTCAATTCTGGGAAGTGACTTTTCTTGATTTTGGCTGCCACATATTACGGAGACCCCTCTTCGTCGATTGTAGCACTAGGACAGATGGAAGTTACAACTTATTTGAATAAGTTAAGAATACACTTCTTCTAAGAGTTGTAAGAAGCTGTTTCTTGATATCAAATTTATTCATTTTCAAGAAGGAACGTATTCAATAGCTTAAAGCGCCTTAAAGTTTATAAATGTGTCCTAGATCGAGTTATTACTCGAAGTTCAACCACGATAACAAAGATTATTATTGAAAGAAGTTCAATTGGAGGTTATTGAAAAAGATATCAAAATAAGAATAAAATACCAAATAAATGTTCATTGCTGAGACTTTCGAGTTTTAAGAAAGTTTTGGACCAAGATAATGTTAACTATTTGTATTTTATCTAGTGCGTAACATCATCAGAGGGTGATTGAAGTGGGAGGAAAACACATAAAGTATGAAATAAAATATTAATGTTATTATTATAGCACAAGAAATATTTTAATAAATTTATTTATGTCACTCCAAATCGACCATATTTTTTCTCTGCCCAAAACCTAAAATATTTTAAACATTTCAACAATTATTGTACTGAAGTGCTGTACGTAACGACCATTAAATGGATTTTTCCTTATAATAAAATTATACAAAAGCGGTATTAATCGGTCTAAGTATAGTAATCTAATAGAACGAGCGATCTAATAGAATGAGCGCGTTACTATTCAGTTTTGATTTTCCTTGTTCAGAAATAACTGTCTAAATAATTATTGATATATTGAACGAATTACAGTGGTGGGCCCTCGAAATGCTTTTTTGAATTAGGAAGAAGAATGAAGTTTATTATTTGAATCTTACTTATATCACTGCCCGGCTCAATAATGAGTGTGTTCTCCCTCCTCATCAATACACTCATTAACTCTATTTACTATTGATTTGTAAAGTGCTTCAATCACATCAAGGCCTGGTTGAGCCTTGGATAGCTGTGCTACAATAATTAACGTATATAACTCTGTATATACTTCAATAATAAGTTTCAACTTTACCTAACGTTGTATAATTTAACAATCAAGAAAATTGATTTCTCATTATGAAATGGAAGTGGAAGATCATAAGTAAAATAACTGTTGTTTTAGAGTAGCATCAATATATTATTTAATGCTGGGCCCGACTAACCCACTTGATTCCATTCTTCAAGAAACAAAAATGCATTCATTATTTGAATATTGAGAATGAAAGCAACTGTAACTACCTGAATTATAATTCTAATTAAGCGAAGTACCAATACTTCATCTTGAGCTCCCGGTTGAGATTGAAAGAAAAAGTCCTCCATTGTTTTTCGTGATTAAGAAATACCTAAAATCGTTTAGATTGACCCAGTTGAAGATGAACACCGAGGTCCTCTGCAGGTCCAGTGCTTGCGCTACTAGTTATAAATTACATATTGCGTCCGTATACCATTTGTTGGATCCTCTTATTCTTTTCTCCAATCCAGCTTAACCTCCATATATTTTCGAGATAAAATCTTTCATAAATTAGCTTTGTTGACTAAAACGTAGAAATTACACAGGGACATCTTAAACAAGTGATATAACTAGTTCAGATTGGTACAATATTTTATGAATTCATCCGTTGGACCCAGAAATGAAGAGAATACAAACGCTTCAGAACTGCCTAAGTTTGTTAAGTGAATTAGTTGACCTTCCCTAAACATCTTCTACCGCGTTTATTTTTGTCATTGCCGTCCTTTTATTGTATGTGGTAATTTCTATTTTTCCTTTTTGGAATATTAAATACCGACTTTGAATAGTCGATTATGGTCTAATACGATCGAAATCATATTTTTGGCCCTCTTGTGTTAATGAGTAGTTCATGAATAATCTCCAACTTGAGATTATTTATTGGAATTTGTCATCCGCATTAGAAGTGGCAAAATATTTTAATATATAATTACTCACATAGTAAACAAGAAAAAGCAATTCGTGCCGGACCTGAGCCTGAACGCGATCCACCAGTTCGTGCAGTACCCGGGCCAGTTCACCAGCTGCGTGACCCAGTGCGTCGAGAGCCCCGGCCAGCTGTCCGTCAACACCGTGAACAAGTGCATGGGCTTCGTGGCCCAGATGTTCTGCAACAAGCTCCAGTTCTTCGGCCAGAACCAGCAGCTGGTCGACGCCCTCCACGGCGAGCTGGCCCTCCCCAGCGACCTGAGCGTGCGGGTGCAGTGCGACTTCAACCAGGGAAACCTCTGCGGCCCGAACAGCTTCAATGTGGCCCAGGTGGCCTACTACTGCGAGACCTACCTGGTGATGTGGCTGGTGCTGCACTCCGGGGACGGCATCGAGCAGGGCATCTCGAAGTACCTCTGCGCCGCCAAGTTCTTGGACCAGGTCCAGGAGCACGAGTTCTACTTCAGAAACGTGGCGGAGGCCATGCAGATCGGCCCTGACGAGGTGGCGATGCTCTGGTTCGTGACGGTCGTGCTCAAGGCGGTCGGAAAGTAGTGAATAGGTGATTGAATTTGTAGTTCCGCTCGACTCTAGTTTAGCTTTTTAATAATTATATTAAATAAATAACAGTGAACGACAGCGAGAAGAAAATTCAATCTCATTTCAATTTGACGTATTATATATATGCTGGTGTTCTCTCTAATTTAATCTGGGATGATCATATACTTCGAAGTGTTCTTTCCAACTTTATCTAGTAATAGAACGAGCGCATTATGATTCAGTTTTAATTGTCTTGCTCATAAATAACAATTAAATTCCTTTTCCTGTTGGTCAACTTTGATTTCTTTAATAATTGAAAGATGGCGAGAATATGATTCCGTTTTAGTTTTAAATTCAGAAATAACTATTTTGTCTAAATAATTAATATTGATATATTGAACAAATTACATTATATTATTGAAAGCTAGGATAACAACTTTAATTATTGAAATAACTCATTTTCCTGAAAGAATAAGAACAATGTATTTCTAAATTCCGTTAAGGTTGAAAAAATTATTAAAACAAGAGGTTATGTTGATAATACGGTATATTCGTGTTTTTACACGCAAAACTACTTCTTTACCAGAATATTATTTATATTATGCAGCTTCTGGACTTCCTGGCCCTCGTAAGACCTCCGAAGCCGCGCGTTCTCCGCTCTGAGTCTTTCTAATTCAATTTGATCCGTTTTGGTGTGGAAAGCGGCTGCTCTGCGAGCCATACGCGCATCCACTCCATTTCGAAAAGATGTACAACGTGAAGTCGCTGCTGAAGCCGGCCCTGAAGAAGCAGAACACGGTCGAGTTCACCATTTCGGATAGGCGGGTTTGCACCCTGAAGAGCCCCTCGGCCGTGAACCTGTGCGCGAAAGACAACACGTCCTGGGAGTCGTTCAAGTCCAACAACAGCCTGGAGCTCGGCGACAGCAGAATCACGAAGGTTGGTTGTGGGTCGTTCTCTATAAGCTCTGCCAGCGAGGAAGAGTCCAGGGAGTTCAGGACGCCGCAAGACTGGCTGAAGCTCTACGACCTGTTTGCAGAGTGAGTGTATTAGGAGTATGAATAGTGTTGAATCTTCTGGTACTAGTTTAAATAATTCTATCATTCTTTAAAAGATTTTGAAGCTGTTGTCTTCGCTATTATTGAACATTATGAAAATTAGAAAATGAAACGAATTCAGAATTTTCTCATAACAACTTATTTACTCTAGATTCGATCTGGATTTCTTCAATCTAGGCTCACGATCGAGTCCACGTCGACCACTTCGTCGTCTTCGTCTATGTCCACTATTTCCAGGTCGTCGACGTCCACCACGTCCAGAACGGCCTCCACTTCCTCCTGGCTCAGCACGGTCCCGTTTCCCAGGAAGCTCTCCTGGACCCGCTTTTGCCTGTCCGCGTCCAGCTGCTTCACCTTCTCGGCGCTGATGCCGTAGTGGTACTGCGTTATCTTCAGGCCGAAGTAGTCGTTCGCCCGGATCGCCTGCGCCATCCAGACGGGTCCGTGCGAGTTCTGCTCGAACACCATGCGCTGGAACAGGAGCGCGTGGATCATCTCGTGGACGAGCACGTTCGCCACGTCGTACTCTGGCCTGAAGCCGAGCAGCTGGATGGAGAGCCGGATGGTGATGGGCTGGGTGGAGTAGCCGGTCCGCGTGCCCACGTACGTGCAGATGCCGGCGGCCTGCTCCAGCTTCTGGGCCCAGTAGAGCTTGGCCGGCCTGAGTTCGTTGTTGAACACGATCTGGTTGTAGTAGTCGAACATCTCGTACAAGTTGTAGGACTTGAAGAGCGCTTGGTCAGAGATTTACATTGGAGTGGCAATAACATACAAATCACTTCCAGGTCTTGTCTTCCTTCCTCCGCTGCTTCTCGTTGATCGCCTTCAGCTCCTTCAGGCTCTCGTAGTACATCGTGGCCTGGCTCTGGGCCTTCAGGAACCGGTTGTGCAGGCTGCTCGTCAGGTTCTTCAGCTTGGCCACCTGGGCCCGTAGGTCTTCGTTCTCTGCCTGCAGCGAGGAGATCTGGGTCTGCGTCTTTTCCTGGTGCGTGAGGCTCTGGATCTCGAGCTTGTTCGTGGACTTCTGCAGCTTGTCGTTCATCTCCTCGTGCACGTCCAGGTCGTTCTCCAGGTTCTGGATGATCTCGGTCAGTTGCGAGATGTCTTGTTTTTGAGCTTAGATCTAATGCTTCGTTTCCACAAGCTTCGCCTTTAACTGGATGTTTTCGTGCTTTTCCTCGAGAATCTGCTGCTTGAACTCTTTCAGCTTCTCAACAAGGTAGCTAACTTATTTATCATTGGATACTTGCTGTTCAACTAACTGCTGCTTTAGAACAGATTCTTACTAGGACTAATCTTAAGCGATGCGAGATAATCTGAGCAACTGCGATTTGTATTGCTAATTCTAATTATCTACATCTAAATTTAGGTTGCTTAACGCCGCAACTCTTTAGGCGAGTTCGTGAATATGTGCGGCTTATTATTCGGCGGTGAAATTAGACTGTTAAAGAAGGTCGATATAAGATTGCGCAAGTTGTTATGAGTGCTTTCCCATCTCCGTTATTTAGTTATGTTTATTTAGTGTTTCTGATTGAATTGAGTTACTATTATTTCCGTATGTGATTTATTAATTTTATATATTTTCTAATTGTGGATTGTACTATGATTTTATATTTGACTAATAATTCTACCTTTCAAACACCAGTTGTTCTTATGTTAAATTGTTAAATTCTTGCATTAAACTTGTGAAGTGAAAATATTATTTTATTCATTAATATTGATTATATTATATTAGTTCACAATTACATCACCATTCTAAACCTGTGATTTTCTTTCGTTCTTTGTCTCTATTAACATATTAATTGTAAATATTCCATGCTTCAATACCAGTTAAAGATCCATCTTTCGATTTTTTAGCCCATTTTTCAATAAAATTAAATGGTTCGAATCCTTTCCAACATATCCATATTGCATATAGTTTTTACATTTTATACATATTTGGATCAGTAGATTCTGAAAATTTGTCAAATAAGTTACTAAATTGAACTAATCTTTACAAATATTCATATCCTTTAGTTTCATTTCCATCGAACAACATAGTAACAAAGTGATCTATTGCAAAACATTTAGCTACAGAAATCTATCTCTCTTTATTTTTGCCCAAAAAGAAAACCATATTAGTTATTTTCAGCTCTTTTGACAGATCTTGTACTTAACACATTTATTCAAATTCATAAGGATTATAAAAACGATGGGTTCTTGTATATGAGTCCATATTAATACCCTTAAGAGATAGTGATGTGGGAAATGTCATGTCATACGAAATGAAATCAACATGATTTTCGTAAAATAGAATACTTTATTGTGAATCATTACTTTGATTATAATAGCAGTAGCTTGTAGACAATAAGTTTGTCATGTAAAATCTAGGCATACATATAAATGTAGCTTTACTTAATAATGAATGTTCATAACGTAAATATTTCAAATATTGTTTAATTATTTTGCAGTATATTACATCCTCATCGGCAGGACACACTATAATATACTATGGAACGTATTTACTCTCAACACATTCCTACGCAAGTCTATCTACCCATTTTTATCTCAATTATTTCGCTTCTATTTGATTTAAATTACATTAAGGATGTAAAAAGTTGTCAATTTTTTGAAAACTTTTTGTGGTTAGTTACAGTTTATCAGTAATTCTGCCCTAACTTCTGCTTAAATCCATATAATGACAGAAAATATTATTATGCGTGTTGTATAAATTGTAAGAGTCATTAGGATTCTATATAGTCATTGATAAACCTGGTAAACTTCCCACATCAACGGTTTCAATTTCATCTGAGTCCGAATCATTAAAGTAGTTCATTTAAAGTGGTAATTCTGAATTATAATATCATTAAAAAAAATACTCAATAAACAAATTCACTTCAAATTATGTAGGAATAAATATCTCCGAAAAACAAAAGATATCATTTACACGAGAGATATGCTGATTTGAAACAAACATGCAGTATTTTGCAACAACAGTTATTATCATGTCAAAATGAAAACAAAATTTTACGTTAGTAATTCGATAAGTATAGTTAAAGCGAATCCGACTTATAGATTGCAACATGGCTTCTTGAAGCAGATTAGATTAAAGAATAATTTATAGCTATTTAAAATCAATATGCACTACGAGTATAAGCATTAAATCTTCATTTGTTTAGTCTTAGAAAAAAAGTAGATATTTGTTATATTTTCGTTATATTTTTTGTTCTGCTGGTATTATTAGTTTCTATGTTGTCCATAGCAGATATTATTACACATTGACTTGTTTCCGTAATATTATAAATCTGATAATATAATCTTAGAAAAAAATTAAGGAAAACCAAAACTGAATTATATCTCGCCATCTATCAATTATAAAAGAAATCAAAGTTGACCAACAGGAAAAGGAATTTAATAGATATTTATGAACAAGACAACTAAAACTGAATCATAACGCGCTCGTTCTATTACTAGATAAAGTTGGAAAGAACACTTCGAAGTATATGATCATCCCAGATTAAATTAGAGAGAACACCAGCATATATATAATACGTCAAATTGAAATGAGATTGAATTTTATTCTCGCTGCCGTTCACTGTTATTTATTTAATATAATTATTAAAAAGCTAAACTAGAGTCGAGCGGAACTACAAATTCAATCACCTATTCACTACTTTCCGACCGCCTTGAGCACGACCGTCACGAACCAGAGCATCGCCACCTCGTCAGGGCCGATCTGCATGGCCTCCGCCACGTTTCTGAAGTAGAACTCGTGCTCCTGGACCTGGTCCAAGAACTTGGCGGCGCAGAGGTACTTCGAGATGCCCTGCTCGATGCCGTCCCCGGAGTGCAGCACCAGCCACATCACCAGGTAGGTCTCGCAGTAGTAGGCCACCTGGGCCACATTGAAGCTGTTCGGGCCGCAGAGGTTTCCCTGGTTGAAGTCGCACTGCACCCGCACGCTCAGGTCGCTGGGGAGGGCCAGCTCGCCGTGGAGGGCGTCGACCAGCTGCTGGTTCTGGCCGAAGAACTGGAGCTTGTTGCAGAACATCTGGGCCACGAAGCCCATGCACTTGTTCACGGTGTTGACGGACAGCTGGCCGGGGCTCTCGACGCACTGGGTCACGCAGCTGGTGAACTGGCCCGGGTACTGCACGAACTGGTGGATCGCGTTCAGGCTCAGGTCCGGCACGTGGCTGAAGACCTGCATGCGCTGCTTGAAGCTCTGGGACACGAAGTTCACGTGGCCCTCGGCGTACTTGGTGGCGTTGCCCCGGAGCTGGTCCACGCGCGCGAAGTGCTTTTGGATGTGGGACTGGACCTGGGTTGAGTTCCGGGTGGTGACCAGCTGGGCGATCTGCTTCGCGTTCGAGCCGTAGTTCAGGAGGCCCGAGAGGAACAGATTCGACTCCTGGGAGGTCCAGGCGAGGCGCGACTGCTTCTGGGCGGCCTCGGACTCGTTTGCGAGGGTGTTCAGCTGCGCGTGGTACTGGCTTTGTGACTGCTGCTTGATTTCGAATATGTTGTTCGTTTGTAACTGCTGCTGTAGTTGTTGGAGCTACCACTGCATGTTTGATAATTCAGTGGGGTGGAATTTACTAAATCGCATGCGATACGTGCGCACAACACTGTTTGTAAATACTGATTTTCAAATTATAAAATGCAAAAGAAAGGAACACTAAATCACATACTTTACTAAACTACACGCGTTAGTTGAATTATAGCGCCACTTAACGCAAAGTGGGTTCTATTCAAATATTTCTAGTATTCACGAGTTTTTCTTGATATTTAATCTGTAGAGTTAAGGAATTAATTCTGTGTTAAACAGTATTATTTAAGCATATCCAACATATTTAATAATTAAACCAGTTAATAACTTAAAATATGTATTTCATTGTATTATTTGGGTATGACTGAACTTTGGACTTTCTTACAAGCAAGGTAATGAAGTAGTTGTTATAATTTCTTATAGATTTTAATCATAAAGGAATTAGTAGTATTTCATAGTATTGGTAAATTCTGATAGAAGTTGAAAGACCATATAGGAAGCGTATATATCCCACTCACTTAACTTCCCACTCACTTTCATTTAAACTATATTCATTTTATAATTGTTCTACCCTTGAGGTAAATGTATGATTTTGAAGATAAATAAATAATATTTATTAAACAATATTAATTATTTGCATATATTTATTCCGCTCCAAAATGAAAACTTCTTTGGAGCTTGAGAATGAGTCTCTGCGTGATGAGATTAAAGTGTTAAATTAAATTTTGGGTGAGAGGGACGCGAATTTCACTTCTTTCAGGACCTTAAACTCGTAAATCGTGAGTAATATGCAACTGGAAATTAATAACCTCAAGGATTAAATTTCAGAGCTCCAAACGCAATCTATAAATTCAGCGCGGTACAATTTGAACCTTAAAACGAATATACTGAAGCAACAACCGGGATTCGATGCAGATATAAACAAGTACATCGTGAACCTGCGCCAGAAGAACGTGGACCTCACCGAACTCCTTTTGCAATCACAGATTCGCGAACAAAATCTGAAAAACGAATTAGATGACCTTAAACAATTCGCACATAATATGCAAACGAATCCTGAACCCAAACTAAATAGTTCAAAACTAAAATAAACGAAGAAGAAGAAAATCATGAATAAAGAAATCGGAAAAGAACTCGAAGAAGAACTCAGAAAAAGACTCCAAAAGGTGACCGAGATCATCCAGAACCTGGAGAACGACCTAGACGTACACGAGGAGATGAACGACAAGCTGCAGAAGTCCACGAACAAGCTCGAGATCCAGAGCCTCACGCACCAGGAAAAGACGCAGACCCAGATCTCCTCGCTGCAGGCAGAGAACGAAGACCTACGGGCCCAGGTGACCAAGCTGAAGAACCTGACGAGCAGCCTGCACAACCGGTTCCTGAAGGCCCAGAGCCAGGCCACGATGTACTACGAGAGCCTGAAGGAGCTGAAGGCGATCAACGAGAAGCAGCGGAGGAAGGAAGACAAGACCTGGAAGTGATTTGTATGTTATTGCCACTCCAATGTAAATCTCTGACCAAGCGCTCTTCAAGTCCTACAACTTGTACGAGATGTTCGACTACTACAACCAGATCGTGTTCAACAACGAACTCAGGCCGGCCAAGCTCTACTGGGCCCAGAAGCTGGAGCAGGCCGCCGGCATCTGCACGTACGTGGGCACGCGGACCGGCTACTCCACCCAGCCCATCACCATCCGGCTCTCCATCCAGCTGCTCGGCTTCAGGCCAGAGTACGACGTGGTGAACGTGCTCGTCCACGAGATGATCCACGCGCTCCTGTTCCAGCGCATGGTGTTCGAGCAGAACTCGCACGGGCCCGTCTGGATGGCGCAGGCGATCCGGGCGAACGACTACTTCGGCCTGAAGATAACGCAGTACCACTACGGCATCAGCGCCGAGAAGGTGAAGCAGCTGGACGCAGACAGGCAAAAGCGGGTCCAGGAGAGCTTCCTGGGAAACGGGACCGTGCTGAGCCAGGAGGAAGTGGAGGCCGTTCTGGACGTGGTGGACGTCGACGACCTGGAAATAGTGGACATAGACGAAGACGACGAAGTGGTCGACGTGGACTCGATCGTGAGCCTAGATTGAAGAAGTCCAGATTTAATCTAGATGAGCTAAGTTGTTTTGAGAAAATTCTGAATTCGTTTTCTTTTTTTAATAATGTTCAATAATAGCGAAGACAACGTCTCTTCAAAATCTTTTAAAGAATTATTTAAACTAGTACTAGATTCAACACTATTCATACTCCTAATACACTCACTCTGCAAATAGGTCGTAAAGCTTCAGCCAGTCTTGCGGCGTCCTGAACTCCCTGGACTCTTCCTCGCTAGCAGAGCTTATCGAGAACGACCCAAAGCCCACCTTCGTGATCCTGCTGTCGCCGAGCTCCAGGCTGTTGTTGGACTTGAACGACTCCCAGGACGTGTTGTCTTTCGCGCACAGGTTCACGGCCGAGGGGCTCTTCAGGGTGCACACCCGCCTGTCCGAAATGGTGAACTCGACCGTGTTCTGCTTCTTCAGGGCCGGCTTCAGCAGCGACTTCACGTTGTACATCTTTTCGAAATGGAGTGGATGCGCATATGGCTCGCAGAGCAGCCGCTTTCCACCCCAAAACGGATTAAATTGAATTAGAAAGACTCAGAGCGGAGAACGCGCGGCTTCGGAGGTCTTACGAGGGCCAGGAAGTCCAGAAGCTGCATAATATAATAGAGAAGCTGCAGATGTAGACAGACAACGCGGAGAAAGACAGGCGAGACGAAGCGGAAATCCAGCAGTTCAAGAAAAGGGTCCGAGAGCTGGAGGCCCAGCTGGAGCTAAACCAGAACCACAGCTAGCGGATGGTGTCACAGCTCCAGGACTCGCTAAAATTCCAGCAAGAAACGATCTCGAAGCTGGAAGAACGCATTTCAAAGATGAACGCGAAACTTTTAGAAACTGAACTCCCGAGCGAGCCCAGGAACCGGAAGAGAGAAGAGACGAAGAAACAGGTCTCGCCGCGAGAGTCGATGTGAGTTTCAAGGAAAATTATTTCTTTTACAATTTTGTTTTTTAATTTAATTTATTCATTCTTTTCAACCTTTCAATAATTATTTAGACAAAATAGTTATTTCTGAATTTAAAACTAAAACGGAATCATATTCTCGCCATCTTTCAATTATTAAAGAAATCAAAGTTGACCAACAGGAAAAGGAATTTAATTGTTATTTATGAGCAAGACATGGCCATCCCAGATTAAATTAGAGAGAACACCAGCATATATATAATACGTCAAATTGAAATGAGATTGAATTTTCTTCTCGCTGTCGTTCACTGTTATTTATTTAATATAATTATTAAAAAGCTAAACTAGAGTCGAGCGGAACTACAAATTCAATCACTACTTCACTACTTTCCGACCGCCTTGAGCACGACCGTCACGAACCAGAGCATCGCCACCTCGTCAGGGCCGATCTGCATGGCCTCCGCCACGTTTCTGAAGTAGAACTCGTGCTCCTGGACCTGGTCCAAGAACTTGGCGGCGCAGAGGTACTTCGAGATGCCCTGCTCGATGCCGTCCCCGGAGTGCAGCACCAGCCACATCACCAGGTAGGTCTCGCAGTAGTAGGCCACCTGGGCCACATTGAAGCTGTTCGGGCCGCAGAGGTTTCCCTGGTTGAAGTCGCACTGCACCCGCACGCTCAGGTCGCTGGGGAGGGCCAGCTCGCCGTGGAGGGCGTCGACCAGCTGCTGGTTCTGGCCGAAGAACTGGAGCTTGTTGCAGAACATCTGGGCCACGAAGCCCATGCACTTGTTCACGGTGTTCACGGACAGCTGGCCCGGGCTCTCGACGCACTGGGTCACGCAGCTGGTGAACTGGCCCGGGTACTGCACGAACTGGTGGATCGCGTTCAGGCTCAGGTCCGGCACGTGGCTGAAGACCTGCATGCGCTGCTTGAAGCTCTGGGACACGAAGTTCACGTGGCCCTCGGCGTACTTGGCGGCGTTGCCCCGGAGCTGGTCCACGCGCGCGAAGTGCTTTTGGATGTGGGACTGGACCTGGGTGGAGTTCCGGGTGGTGACCAGCTGGGCGATCTGCTTCGCGTTCGAGCCGTAGTTCAGGAGACCCGAGAGGAACAGGTTCGACTCCTGGGAGGTCCAGGCGAGGCGCGACTGCTTCTGGGCGGCCTCGGACTCGTTCGCGAGGGTGTTCAGCTGCGCGTGGTACTAGCTTTGGGACTGCTGCTTGATTTCGAATATGTTGTTCGTTTGTAACTGCTGCTGTAGTTGTTGGAGCTACCACTGCATGTTTGATAATTCAGTGGGGTGGAATTTACTAAATCGCGTGCGATACGTGCGCACAACACTGTTTGTAAATACTGATTTTCAAATTATAAAATGCAAAAGAAAGGAACACTAAATCACATACTTTACTAAACTACACGCGTTAGCTGTGTAATAGCGCCACTTAACGCAGAGTGAGTTCTATTCAAATATTTCTAGTATTCGCGAGTTTTTCTTGATATTTAATCTGTAGAGTTAAGGAATTAATTCTGTGTTAAACAGTATTATTTAAGCATATCCAACATATTTAATAATTAAACCAGTTGATAACTTAAACTATGTATTTCATTGTATTATTTGGGTATGACTGAAT